>JAZGLO010006706.1:295000-362500 GCA_036873155.1 Biomphalaria sudanica | reverse complement strand
AAGTTCGCCAGCCGATATGTAGCCCATCTTCAGAACGTGTCCCACGAGACGGCACTAACAGGTGACTGCAATCAGCATCAGAGAAATTAGTTGCACATCTATAATTGAATGTTGGATTGACGAGACGTGCACAGTGTAGGGGAGATCACTGATTCACGACAGACAACTGAGAGCTTAGTGATTCACGACAGACAACTAAGAGCTAAGTGTTTGTCAACACGGATTTGAACCCAATAAAGTTTTTCGGTCAATCTTTTATTTCAAAGAAAAGCAACTTTCGTGTGTGTGTGGGGGGGGGGGGTATTGTTTTATTGATTCATCTATAACCAACTTATAACTTTAAAAAGTTTTGTTGTTTTAGGTGTTACGGATATTCCTTCAGATTTCAAGATATTCTACATCCTATCCCAAACCTCTCACAGGACGGGGGGGGGGGGGGGAGGATGGCAGCGAGCAATGTAAAACCCCGGACCATCAACACCACCAAACGACAAGCCGTAGCACATACCAGACGACCATGCAGCCAAAGGACAATTAAACTACATTCTATAATTTCTTAAGATTGATGAGCTTCACCTATAGACGCTAGCTAATAATGAATTCTTATATGCCTTCTGTGGGGTGGCCGAGTGATAATACTGTTGACTTGCAAACAGAGGGAATCACGAGTTTGAATCTCGTTGAGGAATAGAGCCCAGTATGTAACGTCAATGGAAAATCACATTATCATTCCTATATCTACCTTGCTCTGGGAACTCTTACTGACGCTCTATAAATGTTTGCAAATTAATAAAGGAAATAAACCTAATGGATAATAGGGCTACGTTCACGGACGTTTCTTATCTCCCTTGTATCTGATCCATACGCTTATGGTTTTCACAATATTTGCATTGAGTTTTTTCGAAGATTGGTTTGTGTTCAAGATTATGTGTCTTTACTTTGCAGGGAGAGACAGGTTTAAATAATGATTCATATATTGAGCCTAGTTCATAAAAGAAAAAGTGTTAATGTATATCATACAATATATACTGTTCTAAAACTAGTTTTGTTTCTAATTACCACGAATTTATCCAAAACAAGCGACTGTGAGTTCTCATTTCATTTCACTGTATGTCTGTAATATGTACTGTTGTATGTACTGTTAAATGTACTGCTGTATTCTCAGCACTCTTCTGAAACAAAGATACAAGATTTATTATGTCGACTTGTACATGTAGAGAGCTGTAAGGAGATTATATCATATAAAGAAAATGGTTAGGGTTAGGTAAATTGTTAATTTTGCATGTTTCAGATGTTCATTTGAAAATTGGAGATTATTACATCATTGCCCAAAAACTTCCGAAAGACCTAATGGGCTGGCGGCGGGCAGGTTCGAACTTGAGATGGGAAACGAACCGAACCCGAACCGAACGCACCGAACTTTCAGGCTGCTCGGTACGAACCGAACGAACCCTCCTTATCTTAACCGAACTAAATTTGCAATTGGTACATCCCTTTTTTAATTTTTTTGGTTAAATAATAATTAAAAAATTACTTAAATATTTTATTTAAATTCTAATGATTCCATTATCATTTTGAAAAACTTGGGAAAAGGTGGGGGGGGGGGGGGGGGGAGTTATTTCGGAAACTTTAAAAATAAAAATAAAAGCGGCGCGCGATGGGTCTCCATGGGTTTTTCCAGACGTGCCGACACTCGTCCCTGGCATTTTCGCGGGCTGTTTGCAATACATGTATTTGTTTGGAGTCAAATAGACCGCCCTTAGTTAGATCTAGTAAACAGAAAGTCAATTTTAAATTATTGTCACTTTTATTTAAAATGGCTGTTCGTTGAGAGTAGAATAGTTGTGGCCGATTAGAGAGTGTAGATATACATCTAAATTATGCTCAGTTGTGTTCGAGTTTAAAATAAATGTTAATTATCTTCTTTTCGTAGTAAAATCAGTTTAAAACGGAATCTCTTTTTTAAATATCTAATATTAGAACTACTCAACATTTAATTATATAGAGCGGTATTTTCATTTCTTTTTAGTGTTTTATTTTTAACATTGTGAAGTATTCCGTATTAGAATAGTATTACTATTATTCTGTTTTGCATTATTGATCATCAGTATTTTTAATGCAGGGTTTCTCAAACTTTGGTTCCTCCCCCCGGGGGTGGGGATGGGGAGTACCGCGAATTGGGGGGAAGGGAGGGCGCAACTTCCTGACAAATAGGGGGCTGTCATAGAGTGTGTGTGTGTGTGTGACAAATAGGGCTGTCATAGAGTGTGTGTGTGTGTGTGTTTCCTGGTGGCGGTTAGAAGATGTTATGCGATTGATTGGTGTTTACATTGACGATGATGAAATTAGCGTAATGGAAATGTGAAATGGCAGACAATCTTGAGACATGAAAGTGTAAAGACGTTGTTTTGTGGTGAGCTAGATTTCGTTTAAATATCAGTAATATTACATCTCTATCTCAAGTTCAATATGTAAATATTGTAATAACAGTTAGGCTATATTGTAATAACAGTTAGGCTATATTGTAATAACAGTTAGGCTATATTGTAATAACAGTTAGGCTATATTGTAATAACAGTTAGGCTATATTGTAATATCAGTTAGGCTATATTGTAATAACAGTTAGGCTATATTGAGTTGTTCTCATAAGAAATTTCTCTGAAAGTTTATTAAGTAAAAATATAGAACGCCTTTATCGGTTCAATTGTTCTAGCTGTTTGTAAGCGACAAACCAACTAACAAGGAAAGGGGGGCGTCGAAAAAAATGTTTTCTGTGTAACTGATCTGAATATTAGTAAAATTACATGTTTCAAAATTAAAATATATTAAGTAAGAGATGTCATTTTATCTTCTAATAAGACCTTGTTAGACTGCTTTTTGCGAGGTGCGTATGCAACACTATGGGTGAAAACGTTTTGAAGAAAACATTTTAAAACGTCTCCGCTCGTGTGATTCTTCTGGAGTTTTTAAAATCTCAAAATAGTTCAATTTCTTCCGTCAATTGCAATTTATTCTAGTGACGATTTATGTGTGAAAAAAAAAGTCCACGACAGAGACGTCTTAACACGAAGAATATTTTTTTGAAAGATCAGGCCCATTACAGAAGTACGTGCGCAATATGTAGGCCTACCTAATATGTTCCTCGCATAATTCTATTGGCCAGGTCTGCCTCTTTATTATTAGATTTAATATGGCCCTCTACTTTTTTTTATAAGAATGACTAGTGCGTTCTGATAGAAAACACATCAGTATTAGCATTTTTAAAAATTATCTCTTTTTACTAAGAGTAAAAGGTTAGAATACGCCTTGCGCCGCGTCACGCCCGGAATTAAACCCCTTGCCGACTTGAGCCAAAACCTGCCGCATCTTCAATTTTATCTCCATTTAGAAATGTTTACAACGCTTAAAATGTATGTAGGCAACATTATTTTGTAAAAAGTATTGCCCATAGCCCTATTAAATGTAAACACAGTATTTGTTTTCTGTAAAAATTCAAATGAAAGTGTTTTAACTAATAAATTGCGCTAAACCTTATAACTTTTAATTTCGCTATTACATAATTTCATAACATCGAACCGAGCCAAACTCGAAACTTTAGACCTGACCGAACCGAACCGAACCCGAACTATACTCGACATCAAACCGAACTCGAACTTAAATCTGACCGAACCGAACTCGAACTTTAAAAGTTGAGTTCGATTCCCATCTCTAGTTCGAACCCGGAGCCATCGAGACAACAGTCCAGAGCGCATACCACACAACCATGCATCCAACATACTTATTGTATATTGATTACGTTATTAAGAGAACATTGTGCAGACTTAATGTGGCAATTGTAAGACATTTTAAAATAACTGTATTAATGATAAATAATACCAATAATAATAATTCAAATAATAAACAAATCTGAATCGAGTCGAAGACACTGGGTTTCCCCAACCACACTCGACCTGTACGTGAGCATTTTTTTTTTTTTGTGAAACAATTAGAAAGTAATTAGTCAAAATTGACTAATGTAAAATGATTTATAGGCCTACTAAGTTTTGATTTTCAACATTCACTTGAATTAAGTCGACATTCTTCTCTGGCCTAAAATTCAATCATGAGTAAATATACGATGTAAAGAGTTTGATACCAGGTTAAATGTTTCTATTCAACCAACTTTTGTCGTAAAAAAATAAGAGTCTAGTAAAAGTTGGACACATGGAATCATCAAAAAATAAGAGTAAAAGTTGGACACATGGAATCATCAAAAAATAAGAGTAAAAGTTGGACACATGGAATCATCAAAAAATAAGAGTAAAAGTTGGACACATGGAATCATCAAAAAATAAGAGTAAAAGTTGGACACATGGAGTTGACGAGAAAGGGAGGGGTAAATTCAATTAACTCTATCCACTTTGGCCCACCCATACAGATTTGTTTTTTCGGAGAAACAACACAGAAGTTTGTATTACAAACATTACTTTATTGTCGGTCCAATATCTCCCATCCTACTGGCATTTTTATGGAGCTTCAATCAAGTCACACCGTCTGTCTGTCTGTCTGTCTGTCTGGTCAAAGTTTTTGTGGCACGTTCTTTCTTCCACTTCCTATTCTCGGATCCAGTTGAAACTTTGCCACAATTAGAAGTCATTGCCCCGATGACAAGGTCAGACCGCAAGGCCGGGTGAGTAGCTTACGCAATTGTGTACAGTTATCAGTATGTCCATCAGCAATATCCATCCAAAATAGAGGTCTACCGAAATTAAAAATATTATTTTAGAAAGAAAGCTTACATTAAGTGAAATACTATGAATTATTTGTAATCAGTCATGTGTATTTCATTGTTTGATCAAGACTTTGTTTGGTACTCATTTTTGTTGCTCTTTATTTCTCCCACTTGCCACAAAGTTAAAACTTCGACAAATATTCGTTGTCCATAGCAACACCAGAATCAATAAAAAAAAAATCGATCAATTGTTTTATCAATTAGTTGTAACTAATTAATTTAGTTTTATTGAGAGACAGCAGTAACTAGGTGGAGATAGACTTGTGTAGAGAATGAGGAAGTCGACTACAAATTGAATGCGAACAATACATAACTATAAGTACTTGTTTCTCTCACTTTATAGTGGACAATTTCAATGATGGACAGAAAAAAGTGAGTGACCGACATAAACGTAAGCTACTATTTATTCTTCCACTCGCCCTTTCCCCTCTTTCCAACTGACCAGCAGTGACCCGAACTTTGAAACGGAATCCCTCTGAATAAACATTACATTAGACCTCCGTGACGCAAGGAAAACTTTGACCACGTGACCAGAAATAAAAAAAAAATTCCAAAGCCCCCCTCCGACCACTGACCGAGAGTTTGCCCAACAAATGCCCATCGTGCTTGGAATTCCTATGTCCACCCTTGAGTAGATATCAAATGTGGGAGGAAGCAGGAGAATAGGGAAACACTGGAGATGGACGTACTGGTCAGTGAAGGGAAAAGATGGGCCTGGTTGTTCTAATGTCTTAGGGTCAGCGTTAACACTATTTGCTCAGCAAACAAACTCATCTTTCAAAGCCTACGACATTAAAGCTGATTTTAATATTCGGTACTTTTGTATATTTTCAAGTCATTTCAGACTCTATTCTATGTTTCTAATAATGATAATAATAATTAACATTATTGTTAATAGTATCAGTGTTAATATAATGCGACGTATCATGGGCGTAGCCGGGGGTGCGGTTCGGGGTTCCTTTGCCCCCCCCCCCTGAAATTTAATCTCCCCGCGGAGGGGGAGGTGGAACTCTGTGAGTGATTTTTTGCTTTGATTTTGTTTATTTTAGGTGAAATTGTAATATTAAACCATTACTTACCCAAGCACAGCCAAGGGGAGTTTTGAGTTTAAAATCCCCTTACAGGGGGTTTTGCGGTTAAAACCCCACTATTCTATAAAACAAAATGAAATGCAAACGACAATCTCCAAATTCCAAGAGCATAGCCAATGGGGATTTTGAGTTTAAAACCCGTACGAATTTTTTTTTACGATAAAACCCTTGTTCCAAATAAGATTAAAGAATACGCAGTCACCAGATTCTATGAGCGTAGCCAAGAGGGTTTTTTTGTCTAAAAACCCCCTCCAAATTTTGTTTTTACGATAAAACACCCTCTTCACACAGCAGACATGGGCACCATAGGACGTTTCTTATCTTCTTCTTCTTATCTTATATAATACAGACGTTACTTCAAAAAAGAAGATGATTACGTCCTACGCGTCATGCATTTAGTCATGGATATTAACCAATGACTTAAATTCTGCCAAGTCACTGGTTTTTCTGGCTAGCTCAGGCAACCGATTCCATGCTCTAATAGCACTAGGGAAGAAGGAGTATTTGTACAAATTTGTCCTAGCATATGGGACGAGGAATGTGCCTTTATCTTTGAGTCTTTCAGAGTATGTTATTAAATTTTGTTTTTGTATTTAAAGATTATAGTTCAGTGTTTTATGTATAATTGCTACTTTACTTTTGAGTCTTCTGTCCTGAAGGCTTTCTAAATTTAGTGATTTTACTATAGGTGTCACTCTAGTCAAATGTGAATATTCATTTGTTATGAATCTCACTGCTCTATTTTGTGTCTGTTCCAGTTTCTTAATGTTTTCTTGAGTTGAGGGGTCCCAAACGGAGGATGCATATTCTATTATTGGCCTAACCAAGGTTAAATAACAATTTAGTTTTATGTTCTTATTTGATTTATAGAAATTTCTTTTAATAAATCCTAATACTTTGTTGGATTTTTTTATAGTTTCGTCAATATGTGGATTCCATGACAGTTTTTCATTTATTATAACACCTAGGTATTTTGCGTTTTAGTCTGTGTTACTGGTTTGACATGAATAAGATAAGTGGAATTAATTTGTTTTAGTTTTTTTGTTACACTTAACAACTGACATTTTTCTGGGTGGAAAGACATGCTCCAATTTGATTCCTATTTCTGTAATTCATCTAATTCTCTTTGTAAAATATCTGTGTCTTGTGTTGTTTTTATTGTTCTATATATTATGTTATCGTCTGCAAATAATCTGACTTTTGTTCCTGAAGTAATGCAATTTTGGTAAATCATTTATGTAAATTAAAAATAGTAGTGGACCCAAGACTGTTCCTTGAGGTACACCTGAGTTTAATGTTATCGGTGTTGATTTAGAGCCGTTTATTATTACAGTTTGTTCTCTCCCTATCAGAAAATCTTTAATCCACTGATGCAGTGGACCATTAATGCCAAAATATTTTAATTTTTTAAGCAAACTATGGTAGTGAACTTTGTCAAAAGCCTTAGAAAAATCTAGTAAGATAGCATCTATTTGTTCCCTATTATCTAAACCTTTAGAACCCATCCAGTGGGGTTTGAAGATAAAACCCATTTCTTCAATATAAAAAAAAGCAAATTGCACACTCATAAGTCTATGAGCGTAGCCAAGGAAGGTTTTGAATTTATACCACCCCCCTCCTTCAGAGGGCTTTACGTTTAGAACCCCCTCCAGATGGTTTGAGTTTAAAGTCTCACTACAGATTAGTTTTGAGGTTGAAACCCCCTCTCTTCCATATTATTCTAAAGCAAACTACAGTCACCAAATTCTATGAGCGTAGCTAGGGGGTTTTGAGTTGGTTAAAAAAAAAACTCCATACACCACAGTCAGTGTACTGAAAGGTCTTGAAGGAAATAAGAAATTGCATAATGCATACATCACAGTCAGAGTACTAAAAGGTCTTGAGGGAAGGAAGAAATTGCATAATCCGTACACTTCAATTAGAGTACTTAAAGGTCTTGTAGGGAGAAATCATTGTAGAATCCATACACAACAGTCAGAGTACCGAAAGGTCTTGTAGGAAGAAATCAATGTTCTGTGTTTTTATTATTTGAGAAAAAAAATGTTTAAACTTAATATTGGTGAAGAAAACTATGTCCCCAAATAGGTCACAGACGATAATTTGGAGAAAACTGTCCACACAGTAAAAGAGTTACCATATTGTCGTCTGCTTTCTTCTAGAAAAATCGATGACGTAACGATTTTTTATGAGGTTTTATTAAACTCGTTTTTTTTCTGTATTTTCTAAGGCCCATCCTTTAGTTATGCTGATCTTTACAAAACGTATATTAACTCAATCTGTCTGTCTGGTAAAAAGTTTGTACACGTTGTTTCTTCCACATCTAGCCTCGGATCAATTAATTAACTATTGATAATTATTTATTTTGTTTGGTATCACGAACAAGGGAAAGAAATTTTACTTGACTGAAAAGGTGGTATAAGTTGAATTTATTTATTGTTTGTAGAAAGAAAAGTTTGTAAATAACTATCAAACCTATTTTCATAAGCAGCTCCCTGGCCCAGTGGTTAGCGTATCGACCATGCTGTAAGCACATACACACCAGCACTAACACAGGCAAACTTATACACACCAGCACCAACACAGGCAAACATATACACACCAGCACCAACACAGGCAAACATACACACACCAGCACCAACACAGGCAAGCATTTACACACCAACACAGTCAAACATTTTACAAAGAGAGTTAGATGAATGTCAGAACTGGGAATCAAATTGGAGCATGTCTTTCCACACAGAAAAAATGTCAAATATTAAGAATTACAAAAAAACTAAAACAAACAGACACAAAATAGAGCAGTGAGATTCATAACTAACGAATATTCACATTTTACTAGAGTAACACCTTTAGTAAAATCACTAAATTTAGAAAGCCTTCAGGATAGAAGACTTAAAAGTAAAGTAGCAATTATACATAAAACACAGAACACAGAATCTTCAAATACAAAAACAAAATTTAATAAAATACACTAGAAAGACACAAAGATGAAGGCACATTCCTCGTTCCATATGCTAGGACAAATTTGTAATAAATGCTCCTTCTTCCCTAGCGCTATTATGGCATGGAATGGGTTGCCTGAGCTAGCCAGGAAAACCAGTGACTTGGCGAAGTTTAGGTCATTGGTTAATATGCATGACTAAATGCATGACGCGTAGGACGTAATCATATTCTTTTTTGAAGTAACGTCTGTATTACATAAGATAAGAAGAAGAATAACAGAACATCACAGACAACATAGTTGCTCTAACGCTACTACCAACCTGTGATGCTTATATGAAACTTTGTTTTGTAGTCAATAAGGTAACCACCACAAGCCCCAAGTTTATCCCTCCATATCTTCGACCTCAACTACTAATTTACCCCACACCCACATTCCAAACACAATAACATATTTTAGCAAGGTAGTTAACTAGAATATAGGTTATATTCAACGCTTCCGGAAATAATCCAATGCACCCATTGGCTACCAGCAAAGCGGAAATGCTTTTTCTTCTTGCACCAGACGTCACGTTTTCTTTTTCAGCGGATCTCTTGCAAATGATCAAACCGCCCTTTTAGAGTTTCAAGCCGAGAATGCTGATCAAGAAGGGACAGAGAACTCCTCTTTTTTTTAAATTCTATTCCCTTCCTCCCCCTTCCCCTCCCCTAAAACCCAATAAGAGTGCAAATCATTTCCAGTAAGGATTCGTTGATTCTAATATATCTGTTGCCTTTCAACTAAGGAAAGACATTGAAAGAGAAATCGCCATTTTCAACTAGGCCGGGACACAGGTCAGAGCAGACGATTAGGCTTATTTAGATGGACACAGCAGGACATAGGAGAAGGGGAAGCTAAATATAAATAGCAGAAGGCGTCATTGGAGTTTGTAATTAGTTTAGTTAAGGTTAAAATACAAGGTAAAATAGCCGAATACGACACTGTTCTATTCACTGCTGTGTTCATCTGTTAGCCCATGGAACGCGTGCTCAGGACAAGACAAGAGAAAGGGTACTGTGGCATTTGTATAAATACTAACGTTGCACAAACCGAATAACTTTGTAAGTTACAGAATATATGAAACTGAATAGCAGTAAATAATAATTTTCCAGAAACTGAATATCAGTGAGGTACACTTTTCCAGAAACTGAATATCAATGAGATACACTTTTCCAGAAACGGAAAAGCAGTCAAGAACATATTTTCCGACTCTGAAAAAGTCTGAGAGAAAAAGCAGGCTTATCTGCAGTAAACCCAACTTAGCCATACCATTGTGTAGCCGGCTTTTTAAAGCGAGAAATTACTTTATAGCCATCATCGAGTCCACAGGAAATGAGAAAAGTGCTTATCTTGGAACACGAAGGAGGATCTATACATGGCACCTAATATCATACGTGAAAGCCAGGAGTTGGACTGCATTGTCAAGGTCGGATGGCTGTGGGTAGTGAATGAACCATCGAGACGACCTAACGACAGTCCAGCGCGCTTACCACAGGACACAAGAAACACTTTCAAAGATAGCCAACACACACTGGTGGGATGAAAAAACAACTTATTATTGAAAAACAATTATGTACATAATGTAATAGAAAACCTTTCTCAACACTGAAAAACTGAAGGCAATTTCACTAAATGTCACCAGGTGGTCGTCTTGCCAGCGTCATACAAAGTAGTGCTATTTATGTGCTGCCTCCAGTTTGTACCATGAAATCAGGGATGGATATCCCAAACCAATTGTTACAAGCGTCTGAATTTAAGAAGCAAAATTAAAGCAATTGAAAAAAGATTAGCCTCGAAACTGCAATGGAGACATTTTATTTGAAAGTTCATCCTTCCTGCTCATTTTGATGTTTTGATCATGCGATACATCTTTTAGAAATAGAAAAATATTGCACATGATTTTGTAAAGGGTAAAACCCTAGGAAAGAGCAATGCTATGTGATTAAAAATAGATGGTTGATTGACTATTTTGAGTTGGTTTTAAAGAGCACCTAAAATTCACAACTGCAGGACACAGACGCATTTTTGTTCCTCGATTAGTCTCGATGGATTAGATCTAAAGTTAGAACTATTTATATTATCTTATCTTATATAATACAGACGTCACTTCAAATAAGAAGATGAATACGTCCTACGCGTCATGCATATTAACCAATGACATAAATTCTGGCTAGCTCAGGCAACCCATTCCATGCTCTAGGGAACAAGGAGCATTTGTACAAATTTGTCCTAGCATATGGAACAAGCAATATGCATTCATCTTTGTGTCTTTCTGAGTATTTTATTAAATTTTGTTTTTGTATTTGAAGATTGTGGTTCAGTGTTTTATGTATAATTGCTACTTTACTTTTGAGTCTTCTATCCTGAAGGCTTTCTAAATTTAGTGATTTTACTAAAGTTGTTACTCTAGTCAAATGTGAATATTCGTTAGTTATGAATCTCAGTATCTCTCAGTTAAAAGCAGGGTGTTTTATTTTTTCTAATTTAAAACTGCGAACATTGTTCATAATTAATCAGTAGTATATTTTTTAAAAATCAATTTAAATTATCAATGCAAACTTAGAAAAGTTTGTATAGTAACTACAATTTATCTTGTTTGTGTCAATGTGTGTGGAATCCCTAGACTTGAGGGGATACCATATCTACCCATACTAAATGAAATGTATATGATTTTGATAGCAATGATTATACAGAGTCTATTAAACTGTTAATAATGTCTAACGTCCTATATTTCAAAAGGGGTACACACTTTTGTGAGGCGTATCTGCTAGAGAAGTGAGACAGACAATTGGCGGATGGAAGCAAAAGGTCGACAACTCCTGCCTTCCGTGTTGAACAGTTGGGGTACCACACGTGATCTCTCGCTTAATGATTTCTTTTTATTATTAATTCAAAGTATATCAACCTAATTTTCCAATATCTGAAATTCTAATTATCTGAAATTCTATATATGTGTAATTTTTATTTACCTGAAATTCTATTTATCTGAAAATATATTTTTGTGAAATTCTTTTTTTATCGATATTCTATTCACCCAAACTTTGTAATTCTATTTATCTGATATTCTGTGCATCTTAAATTCCATTTATCTAATCATATTCATTTTTAGAAATTTTATTTACATTAAATTTTATTTACCTAGAATTCTATTAATCTGAAAATTTATTTTCATGAAATTCTATTTACCTGAAAACTTTGCCAGCTCATTACGACTCAGAGTTTAAATCCTACTTAACATTATAAGACTGTCATGTCTGCATACTTGTGTGACATCTTTAATGATGGCGCCAGTTAAGGTCATTCTGACATTCGATTCTTAAGTTTAAGCTGACATGACGTCCATGCCGCCATCAATGTTGTTGTTTTGCTTGCTTTCTGTCACTGGGTGATGACTTGACGTTAATAATGTCATGATGTCAACACGACAGCATGCTGTGACAAATATCTCGTGCAGAAGTTACATTTTCTGAGTAGGTTTTGCTTTGTTTATATCATAGATATCCCGGGAAAAAATCTCTATAAATTAAAATCGGAAGAAACATCACGTCTGACATTCTATTGGAGAAGTTGCACAACACAGCAACAGAATGGAAACAGAAAAACAGAAGGCGGGAAAAACAGCGTCGAGTTCTTGTGCTTATTAGAAATTCTCGTGACATTTGTTTCGATGTGATAGTTATTTTATCTGTTTCTCGCTCTCTCTCTCTCTCTCTCTCTCTCTCGCTCTCTCGCTCGGCCTCTCTTTCTCTCTACCTCTCTTTCTCGTTCTATCAATCTTTCTCTTTCCATCACCCAGTCTCTTTTATCACTCTCTCTCTCTCTCCACTCTTCCTCTTTCTCATTCTGTCTTTGTATCTTTCTCACTCATTCTTCTTCTCTTTTACTCTGTTCCTCTTTCCTTCTATTTCTCACTTTGTCTCTTACTTTCAGTCTCTCTCTCACTCTCTCTCTCTCTCTCTGTTTCTCTCTAATTCTACTACCCTCTCTCTTCTGCTTACATTATCTTCTGACACTTTGTAGCATTAGGTTTAAAGTCTGTTTTGTCTCCCAAAATATACGCAGTAAAACTACGATACTAAACCAATCAAATAGCTTAAAATAAACATCCAACAGAAGCCTAAATTGTCCATTTAGCGACGCCCTAAAGGTCATATTTAACAAAATATCCATCCCTTGGACATATTTATGTTGTATTAGTACGTGAGTCCGAGACCGGAGACCTAAATCACATAACCCTTTAAATGTTTTTTTTTAAATCAGAAGGTCAGGCTAAAACCTTTGACCTAAGCTTTTTTTTGGAGTGAATCTTTTTTTTTTACGCATGTATTTTGTTTGTCTTATTACCGCCATTTGTTGCCAAAGCAAACATTGAGTAACATTGAGAGTAACATTGAGTAACATTGAGTAGTAACATTGAGTAACATTGAGTAACATTGAGAAACATTGAGAAACATTGAGTAACATTGAGTAACATTGACTAAGGTGCTGAACATAATTAGGTCACGTGAACAACAGCATAAAAAAAACAACTCAATTTGAGCTTAACCTCTTGAATAATTAATAGCACGTGCTAGCTGTTACATTGTCCGCGCGAGCCAGTTTAATCAAGGACCTAGCTTGTCTAAATAGATGTACTTTACAAGCAGGCCTGTCAATAGTGCGGCCTGCGGGCCAGTAGCCAAGAGAATTGAGCGGGCAGCTAACCCAGTTGACATGTTAAAATTCGTTTATGTTTAGAGAAGTTTGAGTCCTAAGTGGACTATTGGAAACGTGACTGGAGGTGATTTGAAAACAAAATGTTCAACCTTAATATCATTCTCAATTTCAAAATGGGCTTGACTCCACAGAACGATGGGAATGATGTTGTAGCTTCTAAGGCTGCGGTTCTCAACCTTTAAAGCTCGGCGACCCCTTTTTGCAAACCCCCACTCTGCCGCGACCCCCCCCCCCGCGCACACACACAGCAATAGAAGAAAAGACAATAACAATCCATTTTTTATGGTCTTTGGCGACCCCTGGCAAATCGTCAATCGACCCACAGGTTGAGAACCCCTGTTCTAAGGGCAACTAAAAAATAATAATAGGCCTACCATCAAATCTATGGGCCTAGTTTATTGATTGCCAAGTCCGTCGCTATATTTATTTTAATTGTCATCTTCTATTTCTTGAACTCAAATCTTCTCTACTTAAAATGCATGAATGATAGATTTGTGATGTTCAATAACTGTAATGATAATGCTACCAATACTTTCAGTCCAGTTCAGAACTGGACTATAAGACTATACCGTCCTATCTCTTGTCCTGTTCTACTGAATTGGAAATAGGACGGTCCAGTCCTAAAGTCTCGTTCTACATAATCATCATTGTTTTTCTTGGTCATTCCTTCACTTGACTCTGAGTGGATCCAGGCATCATGATCATTAGAACATGCAGCTCAACTTCCTGAACCTGTTGCCATGAAATCGTCTCGGAAGTAAAAGGGAATAAGTCATTTGTAACGAACACAATACAAATTGCTGCATGAATTGGAAAGACTCTGCTCTGTAGAAAACCCTAGAGTATGAACTAACAGCCTGGTCCTCAACACAATTAGCAGAAGACCAGGAGCGGTGCTGTACATTTTTTTTAATGTTGTCATAGGATTTAAGTCACTTGAAAGTTACATTTAGGCAACACATTAAGAATCCTTCACTAAGCTTTTATGTAGCTTTTAATATTCAGTGACAGAACACTACAATAGAGGTGGGGGTGGTAGAAGTGCGCGGTGCCCTGGGCGAATGTGATACCAGGGCTACGCGGCGCCCTGGGCGAGTGTTGGACTACGAATAACTTGTGCAAAGAACTGATGGGGACAAAAGTTTCTCTTTATCGCGGGGTTCAAGACTAACCACTCCATCAGGCCGCCTCAGAGCACGAACACTCTTCCTACAGGGGAAAATAATGTCTCAGGCTATGCACTCCATTTTTAAAATTCCCCAAGAAATCACGGGAAAAGGCGCTGGTAATGCTTGTTCCCCTATTGGGTGCAACATCATTTTACATCGCGCCGCCTCTGATTGAAAAATGAAAACACTTTTTTTTCTAAAAAATAAAAAAAATAAAAACGTACAACATTGCAAGAATACTTCAGAGTCAGGCTACGCTGTACAGAGTAAGACTACAGAATAAGACCCATATACAGAATAAGACCCCATTTAACTGAATAAGACCCCATTCCACAGAATAAGACCCCATTCTACAGAGAAGACCCCATTCTACAGAATAAGACCCCATTCTACAGAGAAGACCACATTCTACAGAGAATACCCCCATTCTACAGCGAAGACCACAAATCTTCAGAGAATACCACATTCTACTGTGTAAGTTCACATTCTGTAGAGTGTAGACTACCAGGTCTCCAGACCCCATTAGCTTAACTAAAAGAAAAACAGCATGTCTGTGACAGAAACGAGTCAAAGTCACTAACAGTCCAACATTACCATTTTAATTTGATTGTGGCTCCCTTACACACATACACACACATACACTTTATCATCCCCCTCATCCTTATCCCATTTTAACGAGAGAAAATAGAAAAAAAAATGTCGTGGAATCACGTGTTCTAGAGTTTAAGTTTCTATTGGTCAGTTCCCAGCAAAAGTTCTCCACGTAGGAATAGGAACCAAAAATAACCTTCTTGAACTTTTAGGCTAAGTTCCCATGAGTGTGTGTGTGTGACTCTCGTGTGAGAATGTGGATCTGTTTTTCAGTGGACTTGTCTGAATCCGCCTGTGTGTGTGTGTGTGTCTGCGTGCGTGCTTGCGCCTGCCAGTCCCATTTCTGATGATGTTATTCCGAGAGCTCATGGCAGCGTTCTGTTCTTAATTCTATTTTTCTAAGTGTCTTGGAACTAAAATGGTGGGTGGTGGCCAAGGTAAGGACAATATTATCTCTGGTTACGGGATCCAATTATAAGAATGAAGAGCATTGTTCGGAGATGAAATATCTAAATGTCATTTCCTTTATTTAGGGGATTTAAAAAGATGGAGTCTTAAGGAATTTCCGCTTGAGAATTATTTTGTAATATTCTGAAACGTTTTTGGGATAGGTTGATGATGAGATTTAAAAAAATATTAAAGATATGTTGTTGTCGTGTGATTAAGCGCTCGGCTTACTCGGGTTCAATTCTAGTTGAGATTTTCATCGTAACTGAGGTCTAGGCTTTATTCTCAGAATGTACCACCTCTAAATGAAGATGTGGCTTCAGCCGAGGCCAATCGTTTTTAGACCAATAGTTAATTGCCACGTCACATGTCGTGACGTCACGACCTGTGACAAGGCAACGAGCTATTGGTCTAAATCGCCCACATGTTACGAAGTCGCAGGTCAGTGTTGAGGCCTACGATTGGTCTCTCGAAAGGAGGTTTGGTTTCATAGTTTCCTTTCTCCTAGGTCGGTACCTTTCAAGAATTTAAGGTTATCGAGCCGCTCTTGCTCGATCGAAGCTTTCTGTTTATACAGATATACAAACAGATGAGTGTATGCATGAGTGTACGTGTGTGTCTGTGTGTGTGTGCGTGTATAGCTTCTTTACTAATTTATAGACTTATTATAAAATCTAAGTCTAGATCCAATACAGATAACGAATAACCGGAAGTTCATTTGTCTATTCTTGAGAACGGTCTTTATTTACACTCGTCAAATAGACATACTTGGTTTGTTTGTTGAAATATTGGGACAGGCTGACGGAAGACTGCTATTAACCGTTGCACTTATGTAGATATTTAAAACATGATAAGACATAGTAACATATTGTACACTATGAGAGATTGACCGTGCGTAACGCAGGCTCTCAATTTCACCTTGTTTTAAAAATGGTTAATAAGTTCCGTCATAAAATATGCAGACTTAGTTTATTGTACGATACACTTTTAGAGGACGATTACTGACCTTTGCATAAGTATGAATTATGCGTACATTATTGTTTATACTTTTGTAGTATTATAAATGACTAACTTGTATGGTATAATACCAATGATGGTACTACACCTTTTTACTTTAAATGGTCCAAATAATAAATGCTTGTGCGAAACATAAAAGATCATTCTGTTTGCGTTTTAAAAATAGTTTTTCATTTATCTACATACAAAATGCATGTTTTCATATTAAAACTCAAAGGAACGCATATAGAACACAGAAGCCGTGCTATATGGGACACACTGAGAGCGATGGTCAATGGGTTCATAGACAGTCTATTTGGTTTTTAAGATCTACGCGTAACAGAAGAACAGTCAACACAAAAACAAAAGCAGCTTTTCCATATGTGGACCACTAAACGTAATAAGACGCAAACACAAACTGATAAATAAACTCTTACATTCCGGAAGATGAAATGGTCTCAACTACTTTAAAAACAAGTCGTGCTGGTAAATATTTGTGGTATTCGGTTTTCTATATTTCTTTGTTACGTTTTAAATTTGGACGGAAAATCCTATTCCAATTAATAGCCAAGGCAATTATATCCTCGTTACTGTCTGAATATAAATGAGCCAGACGTTCCCTGGAGAAGGTTTAGTCACAAGTCTACATGTGTCAATACTTTTGTCTTGCTTCTAGTCATCGTAAACCGCAACACAGACATACGAGACAGAGTCTACATACACATACACACACACACACCACATACGAGATAGAGTCTACATACACATACACACACACACCACATACGAGACAGAGTCTACATACACATACACACACACACCACAAACGAGATAGAGTCTACATACACATACACACACACACCACATACGAGATAGAGTCTACATACACATACACACACACACCACATACGAGATAGAGTCTACATACACAAACACCACATACGAGACACGAGTCTAGTCAAAACTTAAGACCTTTACCACTTTCCCAATCCCAGTCACACTGCGCAAGGACGTCGTGACGACTGAGCCAGCCACTATCCTGTTAGTTGCAGAAACCAATCGCCAGACGGTCATGTGGATGTTTATGTCTTAATTCAATATAAACAAAAAGTTTTATTTTGTTTGATAGTGTGAGTGTGAGACTTAACACGTGCGTGTGTGTGTGTGTGTTTTGCAACACAACATACATAATTTTTATTAATCTGTTTTGTAATTCAGTTCAGTGAATGTCGTTGTTAAGGTTTACATTTTTTGTATTGACTCGGTTTTTTTTTTATTTTTTTTATTTTTAAAGAAAAACACATTTGAAAAACATTGTTAGCTTAACATTCAGCAACATGATTGTAGTAATCAACTAGCTTAGCATCTAGCTGCCAACTCTTCTTCTAATTTTTTAGAAACGGAAATGAAATACACACACATTTAAACGCGCGCGCACACTCTCACTGACCTAAAAGGCATAAAAATAAAACAAACAAAGTTAAAGTAGAGTACCCTTTCGAAACATTGCGGTCCATAGGGCTAATGATGTAAAGGTCATCTGTTTCTGTGGACCACGGTTAACGACGGTGTCATTGCCGGCCTTAAAAATAGGCAAACTAGGCAGCTGCCTAGGACCTCTAGGGCCTCGCACAGAATATTTTTGTTTAGAGAACCTTGTGATCAGTGCTACTGGTGTAGTTCACTTGGTTGTTAACAAATAAGGGTCACACTTTTTTTTTTGTTTTGCTGGTTTTTTTTTAAATTTATTTATATTTTTCATATTCGGCCACCAAATTTACTTTGCCTCGGGCCTCAAATTATCTAAGGCAGGTCCCGACGGTGCTATGTGGCCAGCACAACGACCAACAAATGTCGGGTACCCATTAGAGCTTGTAGGACTCAGAGGCTCCATAAAGATCCCGAAATTGAAAATCCAAGTCCTCACCAGGATCCGAACCCTGACGTCTCCGGTTCGGAAGCCAAGCACCTTACCACTTCAGAGCATGGAATGGATGGCATGAATCAGCCAGGAATGACTAAACAGATGTTAAGTCGTAAATTAACATGCACGTGTAGATTAACACATGGATACAAGTAGGAAGTAGTTCTCTTCTCTTTTCAATGAACGTCTGTAATTCATATGTTAAAATAAAACTTGAATTTTTAATCAAGATTTTGACAAGGTCGGTCAAACACCTAGAGATAAACTTCAGCACAAGAATTAACGAGGTTCATATGATCTAGCGTAGGATCACTTGCCCAGACTAATTATCTCCTTGACACTTGAATATCTAATGAACAGACCTTATCAACAGACCTGTTGCACTGACATTGCCAGGAGACCATTATTATTGCTATCTTGGTTGAATTTTTTGTTTTGCGCTTTTCAAAAAGCTAATAAATTATGAAAGAAACGATCTCATAGTACAATGTGAGTCAAATGACTTTCACTTTTTCTCATAAAAAATAAAGAATGTTCCCCTTTCAGACTTGACGATCTGTAGGCAGATGATGTTTAGGTCATCTGTTTCTTTGGCACACGATCAACGAACAGGGTGTCATATAGCCAGCACAACGACCAACCACCTTTACTTTCCCCAACTTAAGTCAGGTATCCATAGAGTTAGGTGGACTCGGGGGCGCCCTAGAAATCTCGAAATTCAAAATCCCAGTCTTCACCAAGATTCGAACCCAGAACCCCATGTTGGGAAGTCAAGAGCTTAACCACTTAGCAGCCGCGATCCACGAAGGCCTAGGTATTAGCTATCGTTGGAACATTGCCCCTCGTGCATATGTTCTCCTCTCTTAAGTCAGATGTCCTACGGGAAAAAACCGATACAGTTTTGGATCATCCGTTTTCCATGATCTTCCGGCATGTAACACTGAATGCTGCAAGCTGCTCAATGGGCTAAGGCTTCTTATTTTTCAGCACAAGACTTTCCCATGTTCTGCCTCAAGACAGTAGAGATTTGGAGTCAGCGGTTTCCTTCGACTAGGTGGGTATCCAACTAATGTATATAAAGAGGATTTCTGGTTCATGTGGCAATTACTAGTCGTTTGATAAATGTTACCAGTTCGTCTAAGCCCATTACTGATCTACACTTAAAGATCAAGTGTTGGACTGGGAAACTGAATGAGACGCTTGGCACTAGATTTATATAGGTAGAGAAGTGCTTAGAACTACTCCAGTTTCCAGTACTAACAAACAAATTGAATCAAAGAAAGATTACCGTCAACGCAATGATCTGTTCTGGGTCAGTTGTCAAAAATGTACTCATGCGTGTACTTCCACAAATATTGGCTTTTTTTTCAAAGTGCTGGTTGGTATTTGAATGATCTGTTGGCATCTACTGGCGAGGTCACAATTAAAACTAAACCCAAGAGAGATGGGGAAATAATTAAACGCTTTCAGAATCCGCAGTAATTCTAGATCTAGACCAGCGGTTCTCAACCTTTTATGCTCGGCGACCCCTTTTTTACAATCCCCCACTCTTCCGCGACCCCCGCACACACACACACATACAGCAATAGAAGAATAGACAATAACAATCCTTATTTTCGATGGTCTTAGACGACCCCTGGCAAATCGTCAATCGATCCCCAAGGGGTCGCGACCCACAGGTTGAGAACCCCTGATCTAGACGCTGGTTGCCACTGCAACGATAGGGTAGTGAAGTTCGCTGGGCAGTCCTGAATATAAAATCTAGTATGTGTTATTATTAGTACAATGGAGAAGTATTATATAAATTATGTTTAAGGACTTCAGAATTAGAGAGAAAGATATTTTTTGAAATGGAAAAGACATGTCACTAAAGAATTCAAGGTATCACATTTAAAGACCGCCATACAAACTTAGAAATGCGAGAGCGGATCACAATGGCTATTGTCCCCATGATTATCTTTTGACTGTCAGGGTTGTATTTTGCCTTTGCTCGTCTGCCCGGACAGTCTATTACTTAAAATATTTGTTAAGTAACAAGTAACGTCAACAGGTTAACTTATAAAAGTAACAACAACTAAAAACGTAACAAAGGTTTAGTATGCTATACTAGGACATGACAGAGAGTTATACATAGCAATTAGACATTTTGTGTAGTGGACATAACATACTAACTAATCATTCAGTGAGCTTTAGATAGATATATACAAACTATATAACATAAGTAATAAGAAGAGAAAGGCACATCTTAGACACAATGCCAGCGATACATTCCAGGCTAATGCTGCCTACAACCAAATACAAAGATACGCTCTGGTCAAGCTTGACTACCACAAGAAATAAATATGATTGCTTTCTGAGCAGCACTCAATATGATTATAATGATAATACTTTGGAGCAATGAACTAAAGAAGAAAGTAACATAAAAACTGAATTTACCTGATACTCGGAAACAACAAG
The DNA here is from genome assembly GCA_036873155.1 of Biomphalaria sudanica. Taxonomy (NCBI): domain Eukaryota; kingdom Metazoa; phylum Mollusca; class Gastropoda; family Planorbidae; genus Biomphalaria; species Biomphalaria sudanica. The sequence continues at coordinate 341,358 of JAZGLO010006706.1, read as the reverse complement.
AAGCTCCAACAAGAACCAGACATCCAAACCAAAACACAAGAAGTAATGACGTTTACACAGCGCGTCTTTGGAAACAGCGCATACAATATTTTGGCGTATAAAAGAGAAACACAGTACAGAGGACCAACTCATAATGCGCATGACATTGACCATTTTCATAAAACGCAAGTTGAAGCTGAATAGCCATTCATTGAGATCCTCTAGGATCGCTAAGACTTTGCTGCAGGATATAGTAGCAGGGAAAGGAGAGCCTTAGGTAGCAATGGGACGAAAGCATTACGGAATAGACTGGCATGGAAGACTCTCTAATCCTGACAAAGGATAGAGAGGAATGAAGAGAGACGATTGTCAGATCATGTGTGGTGCCCCAATGGTCCGGGAAAGATTTAATGACAAACTACAATGTTTGGGAAAAAAAAAAGGTAGGTTGCTGCCCCTGATTTATTTTTCTTGAATTTTTAGTCCTAGGGTTTGACCTGCATGGAAATATTTCTTCTTTTTTTCGTTTAATTCTTTGTTTTTCTTTTAACGTAAATTAGTTAAAGGTGGTTCTTAATAGAAAGACAATGACATATACAAGACTTAGCTTCCGGTCACTTTGTGACATACTGTTAGGGTAGCTGGAGATGATTTATTATGTACTATTTATGCTAAGGCTAGGTGATCCACTTGCCTCGTTTTCAATCTAATAACTGTAAGCTAAACTAAATTATACGTGTACATTAATAACATTTATTACATGAACATCTTTGAGATTTTAACATGTAATCCTTTGATTTCAATGCAAAATCATTCTTAGAGTTTTAGCATTTACATAGAACCTGTACTTACATAAATACTAGCAATAAAAACCGTCTCAGAAAAGTGAATTAATAGATTGAGAGAAAATACATTTTATTGGGAATCTTGTTTATCATTTTATTGACACTTCTATAGTCACAAGGGAATCACATTTCATAGCAACATTTCTGTACAAGATACATTCTGGTCACGACAATGATGCAGACATAGAGGACAAATATCCCAGGCGATAATAGAACCATCATAAAAACCAATTCCAGTCTTTTTTTGCTGTTCATATTAAAAATGATGTCCGCTGTTGGTCTCTCAACAATGGCTGATGTCCACGGAGAATTAAGCAATTACACTTTTGTAAAATGGGAACAAAGAAAGACTTTGGTCAGCTTGACAGATAGCCAATCTTTTTTTTCTCAGCATTGGGTTCAAAATGGCGGTGGGGTCAAGGATCAGGAAATGTCTTTCAGAGTCTCGGCCAAGTGTAGGATCGAAATGTAGCGTATTATAGTCAGCTCGGCCTTGTTCCGATTTATATTGCTGTTGTTAGAACCGCTAGTCAATGAGAGCTTTAGATCAGTGTTTTTAGGAACAAGATTATTGTCCTGATTATTTCGTTTTTCAAAGCTTATTTTCGGTGCTATCAAACTTGATCTAAGTGAGGATTTCAAAGGCTTAAAACATCAGTTTTAAGATTCATTAACAAAAAATCCAGCTGTAGTCCATGAGTTAGTGTGAGAATATCTGGTAGTGTGAGAATATTTGCTGGTGTGAGAATATCTGGTAGTGCGAGAATATCTGCTGGTGTGAGAAAATCAGGTAGTGGGAGAATATCAGGTAGTGGGAGAATATCTGCTGGTGTGAGAATATTATCTGGTAGTGTGAGAATATCTGGTAGTGGAAGAATATCTGGTAGTGTGAGAATATCTGGTAGTGCGAGAATATCTGGTAGTGCGAGAATATCTGGTAGTGTCAGAATATCAGGTATTGGAAGAATATCTGGTATTGGAAGAATATCTGGTAGTGTGAGAATATCTGGTAGTGTGAGAATATCTGGTAGTGTGAGAATATCAGGTATTGGAAGAATATCAGATAGTGGAAGAATATCTGGTAGTGTGAGAATATCTGGTAGTGCGAGAATATCTGGTAGTGTGAGAATATCTGGTAGTGCGAGAATATCTGGTAGTGTGAGAATATCAGGTATTGGAAGAATATCTGGTAGTGTGAGAATATCAGGTATTGGAAGAATATCTGGTATTGGAAGAATATCTGGTATTGGAAGAATATCTGGTAGTGTGAGAATATCTGGTAGTGTGAGAATATCTGGTAGTGTGAGAATATCTGGTAGTGTGAGAATATCTGGTAGTGTGAGAATATCTGGTAGTGTGAGAATATCTGGTAGTGTGAGAATATCTGGTAGTGTGAGAATATCTGGTAGTGTGAGAATATCTGGTAGTGCGAGAATATCTGGTAGTGCGAGAATATCTGGTAGTGGAAGAATATCTGGTAGTGTGAGAATATCTGGTAGTGCGAGAATATCTGGTAGTGTGAGAATATCAGGTATTGGAAGAATATCAGATAGTGGAAGAATATCTGGTAGTGTGAGAATATCTGGTAGTGCGAGAATATCTGGTAGTATGAGAATATCGGGTAATGGGAGAATATCAGGTAGTGGGAGAATATCTGGTAGTGCAACTTCCGTTAAAAAAACAACAACAGAACAATTGAGGAGCTTTCTATTCAGTACTGTCCATCGACTTGCTTCATTCCTTCTATCTCCCTTTGTTTTGATCGTTCCATGTTCCTTCAAGCATCAATCAATGTAGACAAGCCCCATGTCACAAGCCCCATGTCATTGACATATGTATAAAGACACGAACACATACCTCGGGCCTTGAAGAAACACAGTATGTCATTAAGTTGAACAGACAAAATAATTAATTGTAAGATTGATCTTTATATTGGTAAAATTTACCATTATTAATAATCTTATCGCAAGGCATTAATCTTTTTTAGACCATCTTATTGTGTAATTTTGTAATGATATGAATCAGTCTTTAAAATGCAAGCATCACTAGCTAGATACCTCCATCCACCCAGTCCAAAATAAAAAAACCAACAATGTCTTGTCTTTGCAAATGTTATCGATGACATGTCACCTGGAGACTCACAGTACATGACAAAGTGTTCTTTTTTTTTTCATACACATAGCAATTTGTGTGTGGGTTATAATGAATTGCCTAGAATTGTTTTCTGGATGGGGGGGGGATGGTTGATGGAGGAGGCGCTGACGATCATTAGTGTCGCAGGTTTATTGGAAATCTAGCAGCACGGTTCAATCCTCCACTCTTTTTCTCCCCCCGGTCCTCCAATCAGAATTATAAAACTCCACTCACTGACGCCCTCGCTTCATTGCGTTCTAATCCTCGTCTCGGTAGTATCTCAAGTTTCAGTGGCGCTCATAGATTTTTTGTTTGTTAGGGTCAAAGCTGTACATTCTGAGATCATGTTTTTTGTTGTTTGTTAGGGTCAAAGCTGTACATTCTGAGATCATGTTTTTTGTTGTTTGTTAGGGTCAAAGCTGTACATTCTGAGATCATGTTTTTTGTTGTTTGTTAGGGTCAAAGCTGTACATTATGAGATAATGTTGTTGTTTTTATTTTTAAGATTTTAAATTTTGTTCTTTTGTGGTGATGAGAAAACAGGTAGACCAAAGTTAAGAGTGGACTAAGGTAGATTATTGTGTTGTCACAGTCAAAGTTCCTCGTCCTTGACGTGAAACTCATCTGTTTCTCTAGGTGTATGTTATCGATGCTATCAAATGTTTACTGTCCATATTGAACGTCAGGTAGCCAGTTGTATTGGATGGATTCTGGGACGTCACGAAGTTCTAAACCCCAGTCTTTACTGAGATTTGAAATCGTGAACCTCTCATTACAGAAGCCAAGTGCTAACCACTCGGCCATCAAGCTTGAATTTTCTTTATAAAAACCAATCTCACAAACATGAATCTGTTAAAGACTCCTAGTTAAATGACCATGAATCTGATAACGAATCCAAGCTAAATGACCATGAATCTATTAACGACTCCTAGCTAAATAATCATGAATCTATTAACGACTCCTAGTTAAATGACCTTGAATCTATTAACGACTCCTAGTTAAATGTTCATGAATCTTATAACGACTCCTAGCTAAATGACCATGAATCTATTAACGACTCCTAGCTAAATGTTCATGAATCTTATAACGACTCCTAGCTAAATGACAGTGTCATGCTTAGAAAATGCTTCAGCCTGCTTACTTTGCTCAAAGATTGAAAAAAAAAATGCTTAAATTCATGCGATTTCTAATTTAAAATTGTATTTTCTTTCTCGGTTACTGTGACACCCGAATTTATACACTCATAGATAAGCTCAATAATCTTAAAAATATTTTTAACCTTTTATAACCTCTTTACAACCTTAAAACAATTATAATTTCTAAAACCTCTAAAAGCTTTTAGCATTATAACCCTTCAAACCTGTGTAACCTCATTGACATTATTGCCAGTATCCCTCATTGCAGGATGGGCCGATGTCCTGTTGGTTTCATGTTTCGCACCGCAAAACTTTGACTCACGGTGTCCCCCACTACGGGGAGGAAGAGGAAACCGTGTCTCATATTCTGTTTGACTGCCCCAGACTCGCTGAATTCTGTTTCGACAGGTCTGGCAAGCCACTTGATCTGGAACTGTTCACCTGTACAGTAACACGTGTTTTAAGTACGACCGTAGGGTTATTTGTTCCAGGCTTTTGCAAGTGAGGCTTTGAGCCTCTGAAGCCTTGTTTGATGAGAATGGTGATCTTGTATAACCTCTCTAGCTTTATAATGTATACGAGCCGACCCGCAGGCGTAGCAAACGTCGCTACTGAGTGACGGGTGAACACTTCCTGAAAGACACAGTTGTCCAAATGGGGTGGGTGGTTGGGCGACGTAGAGAATAATATACACAGAGAAGATCGCTTGTTCTCCCCCCCCCCCTAACCTTTTTCTTTTTTATGCGGGATAACTCTATTGCGACTTGCAGAAATAAAAGAGTTATCTTTTCCTGACGTTTTAATCAAGGGTTAGAGAGTCGGCGTGCGTGCGTCTTGTCCCGCATGGTTGGGCGACGTAGAGAATTTTATATATACAGATTATATAATATCACTCTGACTTTTCATCCCTTTAGTTTTTAAGTAGATATAATGTATAGTAAATAGACAGGTAGCATCATTTACGTATCTGTATGTAGAATTGAATAGATAAAAATAGCCTCACATAGTTTTGTATTAAAAAGGGAATTGCATGAGTGCTGCATGTGTGTGTCGATCTTTTAACACTGTTTTTTTTTAACAATTCAATACAAAGTTGCATATTATAAGATTCGTCGAGCAAGATATTGGCACACCTAATGATTAGGAAATTCTAGGTTTACACATTAGCTAGAAAAGGTTGCCGACCCCAGCTTTGCAGGAAAGAATTATATCAGCAATAAATAGTACTCAATATTTCTAACGTTTTTGTTTTTCAGTAGAAAACATTTATAATAAAACATTATACAACACTCAGGTAAATAATATCAAAATTTTTTTGTGTACAACTTTTTGTACTGACGTCTGGCCATCTGTTATCTAAAACGTTTGTTTATCTCATAGGTTCTCAATCTGTAGTGATCTGAAGCGCCTTACACAGTAAGTTTTCAATTAGTCCAAATTTGAAATCTGCTGATTGACCTTTTAGGGAGACAACACATCAATTCAAACAGTTATAGTCGCAAAGTATTTACATTGAGCAATATAATGTTGTACATTGGAAGCAGTTTTAGAACCATTGATTCTAGGTCAGGTAAGCGGTATATCAAATGTCAATCTAAATTACAGACGGTGTGATGTTGCTGAGGCAGACGTGTTGTATTTTCTTACTTTAAAAACAAAAACTTTTGCTCTGGAATCAGGCTAGAGCTATGGACACAACTCTATCTGATCAACTATTTCCATCTTCCATCTGGGTGACTAGCGCCAAGGCTGCAACTAGAAGAGGAAACACGAACGTAGTTTCTAAGTCAATTGTGTCACTTCAAATATTCTTCCAGAAACTACCCACAAGAAAACAAAAAGTATTAAGCCGGAACATCCAATTCAGATAAAAGAGGATACCCTAAGACTGGTATCATGGAGTTACAAGTATATATGTTCCTCATTTTTGATAAATGTAGTCTTAGTAAAACATTGGATGGACTATTATAAGTCAAAGATACAAATGTACTATGAGTTCATGTCATTCAGAACTTCTTTGTCTTACTCCTTACGGAACGGACAGCTACTAATAGATAACTGATAATTGAGTACACTAGTAGACTGATAAATCGTAACACCGAATATTCCACAGACAACAGTGATTAATTAACTAGGAGTAAGCATGGACGACATAAGATAGTGAGTTGGTGAACAAACTAGAATAATGACAGAAACCAGGAAATAGGCCACAGTAGTTGATCCGTAATAATAGTAAGACTTCTCTTCGAGGCTGAAGGCTATTAAGTAGTAGTGTAGTATTCATGTGGCCACGCAGTCTGTTGAACTGAAGAAGAAAATAACAGACTCTGTTGAACTGAAGAAGAAAATAACAGACTCTGTTGAACTGAAGAAGAAAATAACAGACTCTGTTGAACCGAAGAAGAAAATAACAGAGTCTGTTGAACTGAAGAAGAAAATAACAGACTCTGTTGAACCGAAGAAGAAAATAACAGACTCTGTTGAGCTGAAGAAGAAAATAACAGACTCTGTTGAACTGAAGAAGAAAATAACAGACTCTGTTGAGCTGAAGAAGAAAATAACAGACTCTGTTGAACTGAAGAAGAAAATAACAGACTCTGTTGAACTGAAGAAGAAAATAACAGACTCTGTTGAACTGAAGAAGAAAATAACAGACTCTGTTGAACTGAAGAAGAAAATAACAGAGTCTGTTGAACTGAAGAAGAAAATAACAGACTCTGTTGAACCGAAGAAGAAAATAACAGACTCTGTTGAGCTGAAGAAGAAAATAACAGACTCTGTTGAACTGAAGAAGAAAATAACAGACTCTGTTGAACTGAAGAAGAAAATAACAGACTCTGTTGAACTGAAGAAGAAAATAACAGACTCTGTTGAACTGAAGAAGAAAATAACAGACTCTGTTGAACTGAAGAAGAAAATAACAGACTCTGTTGAACTGAAGAAGAAAATAACAGAGTCTGTTGAACTGAAGAAGAAAATAACAGACTCTGTTGAACTGAAGAAGAACAACTAAATCCTAATAGCATTGAAAAGATAAACCTAGGTCTATTTTCATTTCGATACATTCCAAAAGATGACAGTCAATCAAAACCAAATGAATATTTCTTTGGATTTAGAGAACAAAATACGAAAATAAATGTAGAAAGGGGAACGGGAATGTGGCGTTCAACTGGAGGCCTTCATAACATGAATCACTATCTCTAGGCCTGAAACTGGTCACTGGCCGTACATTGCTTGCTTTAAGTTGATAGAAAGAAAAAGGTGGAGTTGAAGAGTGGACTGTAACGGAGGAGGAACCTGAGTCTAGGTAAAGAAGAAGAACTGGTAAACCTGAAGAGTGGACTGTAACGGAGGAGGAGCCTGAGTCTAGGTAAAGAAGAAGAACTGGTAAACCTGAAGAGTGGACTGTAACGGAGGAGGAACCTGAGTCTAGGTAAAGAAGAAGAACTGGTAAACCTGAAGAGTGGACTGTAACGGAGGAGGAACCTGAGTCAAGGTAAGAAGAAGAACTGGTAAACCTGAAGAGTGGACTGTAACGGAGGAGGAACCTGAGTCAAGGTAAGAAGAAGAACTTGTAAACCTGAAGAGTGGACTGTAACGGAGGAGGAACCTGAGTCTAGGTAAGAAGAAGAACTGTTAAACAGCAGAGTTGAGCCCTAGTTCAAGACTGAAAGTCTGTGTATGTGTGAATCGTCTCATTCAGTGAGTATAATGTAGATAACATCCTTCAATCTTCGCCAGACATTCTTGGTTGGGTTACATTATGTGTCTGCCAGAGTCATCGAATTGAATTAGACTTAAATGTTGTTGTGTTTTCACTTGTATTCAAATAGTTGAAATGAATTGTTCTCTACGGGATCTTTTTATAGTAGCAGCAAACGGTAGTTAGTAAAATGTTAGTAAGAAGAAAACGTGTCATCGATGTCTTTAAATGACAGCTGAAATGTTACATTGAAATATTGCCAACGTAGAAGGTCAGAGGTTGTCCTCGTCACATCTCTCGATCAGCAAGCAGTCTCCCTTTGTCGACGTTGTCAGGAAGGTTGTCTACATTGAGATCAGCAAGCAGTCTCCCTTTGTCGACGTTGTCAGGAAGGTTGTCTACATTGAGATCAGCAAGCAGTCTCCCTTTGTCGACGTTGTCAGGAAGGTTGTCTACATTGAGATCAGCATGCAGTCTCCCTTTGTCGACGTTGTCAGGAAGGTTGTCTACATTGAGATCAGCAAGCAGTCTCCCTTTGTCGACGTTTTCAGGAAGGTTGTCTACATAGAGATCAGCAAACAGTCTCCCTTTGTCGACGTTGTCAGGATAGTTGTCTACATTAAGATCAGCAAGTAGTCTCCTTTGTCGACGTTGTCAGGAAGGTTGTCTACATTGAGATCAGCAAGCAGTCTCCCTTTGTCGACGTTGTCAGGAAAGTTGTCTACATTGAGATCAGCAAGAAGTCTCCTTTGTCGACGTTGTCAGGAAGGTTGTCTACATTGAGATCAGCAAGCAGTCTCCCTTTGTCGACGTTGTCAGGAAGGTTGTCTACATTGAGATCAGCAAGCAGTCTCTCTTTGTCGACGTTGTCAGGAAGGTTGTCTACATTGAAATCAGCATGCAGTCTCCCTTTGTCGACGTTGTCAGGAAGGTTGTCTACATTGAGATCAGCAAGCAGTCTCCCTTTGTCGACGCTTCCAGGAAGGTTGTCTACATTGAGATCAGCAAGCAGTCTCCCTTTGTCGACGTTGTCAGGAATGTTGTCTACATTGAGATCAGCAAGCAGTCTCTCTTTGTCGACGTTGTCAGGAAGGTTGTCTACATTGAGATCAGCATGCAGTCTCCCTTTGTCGACGTTGTCAGGAGGGTTGTCTACATTGAGATCAGCAAGCAGTCTCCCTTTGTCGACGTTTTCAGGAAGGTTGTCTACATTGAGATCAGCAAACAGTCTCCCTTTGTCGACGTTGTCAGGAAAGTTGTCTACATTAAGATCAGCAAGTAGTCTCCTTTGTCGACGTTGTCAGGAAGGTTGTCTACATTGAGATCAGCAAGCAGTCTCCCTTTGTCGACGTTGTCAGGAAAGTTGTCTACATTGAGATCAGCAAGCAGTCTCCTTTGTCGACGTTGTCAGGAAGGTTGTCTACATTGAGATCAGCAAGCAGTCTCCATTTGTCGACGTTGTCAGGAAAGTTGTCTACATTGAGATCAGCAAGCAGTCTCCTTTGTCGACGTTGTCAGGAAGGTTGTCTACATTGAGATCAGCAAGCAGTCTCCCTTTGTCGACGTTGTCAGGAAGTTGTCTACATTGAGATCAGCAAGCAGTCTCCTTTGTCGACGTTGTCAGGAAGGTTGTCTACATTGAGATCAGCAAGCAGTCTCCATTTGTCGACGTTCTCAGGAAGGTTGTCTACATTGAGATCAGCAAGCAGTCTCCCTTTGTCGACGTTGTCAGGAAGGTTGTCTACATTGAGATCAGCAAGCAGTCTCCCTTTGTCGACGTTGTCAGGAAGGTTGTCTACATTGAGATCAGCAAGCAGTCTCCCTTTGTCGACGTTGTCAGGAAGGTTGTCTACATTGAGAGCAGCAACTGAACAAAATTTAAGGCTGCAAGACTGAAGCATGCACAAAGTGGGCCTAAGCAGGTTATAGGATGAGTGTGAGTGTATTGTATGTGTGTTTCTTAAATATTTTGATGTGTGCGTTTATATTTGTAGAGGTGTTGTTTCCCTTTTATTTTCCCTGTGTGTGTGTGTGTGTCAGAGGTTATTTTGCCTGAATCTATAAGATGAAATACTTTGATCATGTAAAAAAACTAATCTGTGCGCTTCACTTAGCCATGTTCAGTTTATGGCTTTGGCAATGGACATCAATATAAATGTTTAAACATGTGTAGGATATAATCATTGAAATACAAATGTCTCTCTCTTTCTCACTTTTCGTATTTTTTTTTTTTTTACAAAGCTTATATCACGCTGTCTGTCTGGTAAAAAGTTTGTACCGAAATGATTGCACAGCAATAGAAAAAGATTACTATTTAAACCAAAGCTTATCTAAGGGGAAATAACTGATTCAATATCTCGTTAATTTTTGGATTGATTAGTGAATTGATATGGACTAGGAATACAAAATTTCAACTTGATCCGAGAATGGGAACAGGGAAATAAGTGTGTCACAACGTAATAAGGGAACTAAATCCATATCCACATCTCCTATTTCAAAATGACATTTAGTAATTAATCACCACCGCTTAAGTAACAAATTGTTCTTTGTTGTTTTTTTATTTTAAAAATAAGGTAGAAAGCATGGAAGAATGAAGGTTGAAACATGAAGAATACATTTTAAAATAAGGTAGAAAACATGGAAGAATGATGGTTGAAACATGAAGAATACATTTTAAAATAAGGTAGAAAACATGGAAGAATGAAGGTTGAAACATAAAGAATACATTTTAAAATAAGGTAGAAAACATGGAAGAATGAAGGTTGAGACATGAAGAATACATTTTAAAATAAGGTAGAAAACATGGAAGAATGAAGGTTGAAACATGAAGAATACATTTTAAAATAAGATAGAAAACATGGAAGAATGATGGTTGAAACATGAAGAATACATTTTAAAATAAGGTAGAAAGCATGGAAGAATGAAGGTTGAAACATGAAGAATACATTTTAAAATAAGGTAGAAAACATGGAAGAATGAAGGTTGAAACATGAAGAATACATTTTAAAATAAGATAGAAAACATGGAAGAATGATGGTTGAAACATGAAGAATACATTTTAAAATAAGGTAGAAAGCATGGAAGAATGAAGGTTGAAACATGAAGAATACATTTTAAAATAAGGTAGAAAACATGGAAGAATGATGGTTGAAACATGAAGAATACATTTTAAAATAAGATAGAAAACATGGAAGAATGAAGGTTGAAACATAAAGAATACATTTTAAAATAAGGTCAAACACATGGAAGAATGAAGGTTGAAACATAAAGAATACATTTTAAAATAAGATAGAAAACATGGAAGAATGAAGGTTGAAACATAAAGAATACATTTTAAAATAAGGTCAAACACATGGAAGAATGAAGGTTGAAACATAAAGAATACATTTTAAAATAAGATAGAAAACATGGAAGAATGAAGGTTGAAACATAAAGAATACATTTTAAAATAAGATAGAAAACATGGAAGAATGAAGGTTGAAACATAAAGAATACATTTTCAAATAAGGTAGAAAACATGAAAGAATGAAGGTTGAAACATGAAAAAAGTCGAAAGCATGGGAGAGGGGAGAAGAAAGGTCGTTTCATGGGAGGGAAAATGTCTAAACCATGGGAGGAACAGAACTGAAGACAATGGAAGCGTACAAAGAATCACGATAGGTCAGTGCTTAGGACGCTATGGAAGGGAAGGATGGTTAGAGGAATTATGAGAGATTCCTGGCGTTAATGGGAATTGTAACGAGACGAGATCGACACTTGTTATTATTAGCGAGCGAAGCGGTCTTTCAATATTGACATTAGTCCGGATCGATTACCAGGTAATCGAAGGCATGTATTGTTCTTTGGGACCGGAAGCCAGGGGCCGAAATGGACAGACAGGATAGTGCTTTTTCCCCCTTTCATGCTATTTTGTTTTTAGCTGAATAGGTCAACAGTAGTTTCTAAACTTGGAAAAGTAATTTTGTAGTGGACTACAGTGTTACACGTTACATCATCGCCCAATGTAAACGTCACAATGGGAGTTTGTACCTAGATGTAACTGATGCGAGTAAATTGAATAGTGGGCTTTCATTTTAGAGCGGCCCCATGGGAAAGTCATTGGACCTTCCCGTAAGTCCGTCTGTCCAGTCTATTTCTGTTCGTGTTAATGTCCAAGATAAATAAAGTGCAGTAGTCGCTTTGCTTCAATTGATTTTTTTTCTTTTGTTTTTGTTGAAACTCAAAACATTTCGTTCTGTTTCGTAGAAGCAAAACACAGGAAGCGGAAACATGCTGAACGTATAAAAATCATTTCGGTTTTTCTTTCAAATTTTTGACAATAATCTCATTTTAAGCACGTTTTGATCGCTATATAAAACATTCTATAGAAAGGTCTCTCTAGGGCACTCTAGGCCATTCTCCTTAAAGAGCAGAGTAAAAATAAAACATTTTCTGGCTCCAACACTCTCGGCATATGCCTTTCAGTTGTACTCACCAGCGCTTTTTAACCTGGCAAATTTACTACGGCAACCAAAAGCCTAGTCTAGAATGTATGTGTTGTGAGAACTCTTGTTTACAGTCGTGACAGCTGGTCAACATACATGGGCCAAGAGCATAGATTAAATAGCTTTCACTTACGCTGACTGCGATGCATAATGTGCATTTCCTGGAGGGATCATGTCTCCAACCAGGACGTTTTGAAACGGGCCAATATGCACAGCATCTATGCACTTCTTACACAGAGAAGACTACGCTGGCTCGGTCATGTCACTCACATGCCAGGTGGAAGAATCTCTAAAGACATCCCATATGCTAAGCGTGCTGAGGGAGTTAGTTCTAAGAGCCGCCCAAGAATAAACTCTAGAAATATCTGCTTGCGAGACATGAGAATCACAGACATCAATGAAAGAAAGAGAAGATAGCCCAAGACCGGACAGCATGGCGAGCAAAAGAAACAAAGCTGCCTCAGTCAAGAGAAAGAAAGAGAAAGCTGTCCTATCAGCTAGCCCTAAAACTGATACAAATACATGCACGAACTGTGGCAAAGGTATGCCTCTCTAGAATTGGCTTGATAAGTCACACCAGATTCTGTCCTATCTAAGACCAAATCAAAACCAGTGTCTTATGAGACAGAAGGAGCCATATATAAAATAGAACGGTAACACTAATACATACACAATGTGGTCAACATACACAATGTGGTCAACATAGACAATGTGGTCAACATACTCAATGTGGTCAACATACACAATGTGGTCAACATTCTCAAAGTGTTGTCTACAACTACAAACTGCGCACAAATAGTTGTACTATTGTATTGGTTGATTTTTGTATGAAATACAATGATTATAAATAGAAGCACTATTTTATTATCAATCATATCAGATAAAGGTTTCATGTAATGACGGAAAAAAAACTATGCATTTTGCTTTTTGATGCATCCTATGTTCAGATCAAATAAGTGCTGCTAAGCTATGTGTTTTTTTTAAAGTTATAAGATCATTTTTCTTGCACTTTTAAGCACAACAAAATCTGAAGTTCTCAGCTCTTCCGTTTGTAGCACAATGTGTTTTAGTTGGCATCATGGACGTTTAACTTAGGACCTTGACATTGTTTCATTTACAGCGAAAATCCACAATATATCATATAGTGTCAATTTATTTTCCGATAGACTAGAGAGAGAGAAAGAAATAGAGAAAAAGAAACAGAGAGAGAGAGAGAGAGACAAAGACGGAAAGAAAGAGAGAAAGAAGAGAGACAGAGAGGAAAGAGAGAGAAAGAGAGACAGAGAGGAAAGAGAGAACGTCAACGAATAATTGACAACACAACGTTATTACGAAAGAACTAAAACAGATTGACCGTACATAATATAGACATTTAGTATTTCGTTGTCTTGATACTTTTTCTTTGGTCTCAAGCACTACAGAGTCAAGAACTGTTGACACATACACACAATTAGTAGGTCAAGAACTGTTGACATACACACAATTAGTAGGTCAAGAACTGTTGACATACACACAATTAGTAGGTCAAGAACTGTTGACACATACACACAATTAGTAGGTCAAGAACTGTTGACATACACACAATTAGTAGGTCAAGAACTGTTTACACATACACACAATTAGTAGGTCAAGAACTGTTGACATACACACAATTAGTAGGTCAAGAACTGTTGACATACACACAATTAGTAGGTCAAGAACTGTTGGGCTCCGCCACATACACACAATTAGTAGGTCAAGAACTGTTGGGCTCCGCCACATACACACAATTAGTAGGTCAAGAACTGTTGACATACACACAATTAGTAGGTCAAGAACTGTTGGGCTCCGCCACATACACACAATTAGTAGGTCAAGAACTGTTGGGCTCCGCCACATACACACAATTAGTAGGTCAAGAACTGTTGGGCTACGCCACATACACACAATTAGTAGGTCAAGAACTGTTGGGCTCCGCCACATACACACAATTAGTAGGTCAAGAACTGTTGGGCTCCGCCACATACACACAATTAGTAGGTCAAGAACTGTTGACATACACACAATTAGTAGGTAAAGAACTGTTGGGCTCCGCCACATACACAAAATTAGTGGGTCAAGAACTGTTGGGCTCCGCCACATACACACAATTAGTAGGTCAAGAACTGTTGGGCTCCGCCACATACACACAATTAGTAGGTCAAGAACTGTTGGGCTCCGCCACATACACACAATTAGTAGGTCAAGAACTGTTGGGCTCCGCCACATACACACAATTAGTAGGTCAAGAACTGTTGGGCTCCGCCACATACACACAATTAGTAGGTCAAGAACTGTTGGGCTCCGCCACATACACACAATTAGTAGGTCAAGAACTGTTGGGCTCCGCCACATACACACAATTAGTAGGTCAAGAACTGTTGGGCTCCGCCACATACACACAATTAGTAGGTCAAGAACTGTTGGGCTCCGCCACATACACACAATTAGTAGGTCAAGAACTGTTGGGCTCCGCCACATACACACAATTAGTAGGTCAAGAACTGTTGGGCTCCGCCACATACACACAATTAGCAGATTCAAAAATGTTTCTGGAAGTTTCTATTTAACAAAGAGAAACAGACAAAATGGTTTTGACGTCTGCCACTAAACAAACACAGGCGACAGATCCAATGGAAAGAGAAACAAGAAACTCGGGCCAGTCTCAGATCTAAAGTAAATAAAACTGGAGGCCATTACACAGACATCCAAAAGCCAATTAAACATTTTTTTTTTCTTATTCGGAAAATTTAACTTTATACATAGAAAAGAACAGGGAAATAAAAAAGTTCATCCACTAACAGAAACAGACAAACGAAACAAATATTGGCTAATGTTTTGATATGAAACAAAATCAAAATGGTGGGAAAACATTAAGTGTGACATTTCAATGTCTGCCTTTTTTTTTGTGTTTGTCTTCTATTTTATTTGTATTCCATCATTGACATCGGACCACAAATGTATTTATATATTTCTATTGGTAGCAATCTGTATTATGGTGAAAGTCAAACAGTTTTTATTTTGTTTCAGAAACAGACGACAAAAAGGAGAAAATAAAATTTAAAACTGTGTGTGTGTTTCTTTCATTTATATTTCTTTCTACTTCGTGTGTGTGTGTGTGTGTGTGCAGGTGTGTGTGTGTGTTCTAGATGAAGCTGTTGCTAGAGATCATGACATGATATTTCCAAAACTGGACATTTCAAATCAAATCAAAATGTGCAAGTGAATGTGTTGTGAGAGTGCAGACTAGTTTTGACCTTTATCAAGACAATGGAACAAAAGATTTTTTTGTGTATCTATTTAGACCTCTTCATTAGTTGATTTGTTTCGTTCTGAAATGTCAAGGAAGTTACACTTTTGAATTCCCTTTGATGTCTTAACATATAGACACTGAAAAAGGTCAGGTCCATTATTATGTCTTTAGCCGTATGTAAATTCCTTTCAAAATCACAAACTGTGTACATCGAACAATGTTTTTAAAATGGTAACAAATATATGCATAGAAAACGCATTTTTGGGGAGAGGTGGCAAAAAGTACATAATTTTACCAAACTGTTTCTTGCTTATTCACCATGGAAGAAATAATATTCAATTGATTCATTATTACGGATATAGCATAATAATTATATCTATAAATATGTTTTAAACAAATAATATTTCCTATTCTTTTGAGTACATCACCTAGTACTGTTCTTAGTATTTGCTACATAATATAAACTTATTTAAAGCATTGTTAGAAATAAAAAATATATGTGTTTCTTTATTAAATGGAAAAATTCAAAAGACTAAAAGCTGCCGTTGTAACAATTTTTAGAATACTACAAAACATTGTGAAATCGGATTTTCTGTAGCGCTTTTAGTTTTTTTAAAGATCTAAGCATGACAGACAGACATACAACAAAGCTAATAGCGGGTGCTCCCTTTCTTTAGCAGCTAAGAATTAGAAGACAGATCTAGGATGTATAGACAGACCTAGGACAGTAGGAAGTTTAAAAGATTCCAAGATCCATATCGAGCTGGAAGGTTGTGATAAAAAAAGGTCCAAACCTTTCATGGGGTGATGCCCCCACAAGGATAGACAATGTTCCACAAATCATGAAATGTCTTTGGTACTAAATTGTGCTGAGCTTTGAGATTTCTACAGCACACTTTTCTTCATTGCAAAATTTGTTAAGAATTTTTGAAGAGCATTCGATTCACTGTGAGGTAACTGTGACATTGTTACAAAGCTTATATTAACTCCCTCTGCCTGACTGTCAACGTACATTATCCTACATCAATGTATTCCCATTTTCCCATCTTGTATCAAGTAATCATCAATTGTCGAAGAAAATACATGAATTCATGAAAAAATTAACCAATTAGTTATTAGTCATTGGTGATAATTAATTGTATGTGTTTCATGTATAAAAAAGATATAAACCTTGAAGTATTGAGAGATATCGAGAGATATATGGCAGTGATTGTGTGGTGCTTGCCCTCATATAAACTTTGCTTGTTTGTTTTTATGTTTCTTGTCCGTCCTTCAAGTTAAACAGGCTCGTCTGCAAGACTACAAAGTGAATCACGTGATGGGAGACATTCTTATACTAATGCAAAGTCTTTTTTTTTCCACATGAGTACATATTTTAATTAGTTTCTTTTGGTTTAAAAATATTTTGCTTTCTTTCGTTGTTTTTTCTTTGTTTAAAAGTAGCACTTTTTAAATTCCAGCAGCTGCAGACGTCAATGTTCAAGCTTTTCAATTGCGACGTAGGCTTTTTAAAAACGGTGGAAATACATTCTATAGACACATACAACTGTAGACTAAAACGTCTATAGACACATACAACTGTAGACTAAAACTTCTATAGACACATACAACTGTAGACTAAAACTTCTATAGACACATACAACTGTAGACTAAAACTTCTATAGACACATACAACTGTAGACTAAAACGTCTATAGACACATACAACTGTAGACTAAAACGTCTATAGACACATACAACTGTAGACAAGTTTAAAGAGAAAGTGTCGAGCCCACTTGTGCAATGACGGAATGTCCACTCAAGGTTCAGAAACAAAACAAAAAAAACTCACTATGAATGGTGATAGAAATCAATAGACAATTTGTTCTAGAAAAAAAAAATTCTAAATGAAAATATGACACGTGACATGCCAGTCCCGAGTAGCACATGTCACTGGAAGGGTTTCCTAATTTCCTGATCTATTGTGACATTTCCTGTCATCAGGGACATTTCCGGGACAATTTTTTTTTTAAGACAAAGATTTTGTTCATTCAATTCTCCAGCACGTTGACCAAGAAAGTTGGACTCAGTAGAGAGACAAACCCCGTTTTGTTGACTTTTAAAACCACATTCCCTGTTTTGTAGTCTGGACTGGTGGCGTGGTTTTATTTACATGTAGCAGTCTATCGATTTCCAGTATCTATTTTTTTGCAAGTCTTAGATATTTAGCCTGTCTACACTTCTCCTACTTACTGGTGAAGAGATGCAAATATCTGCCATCTCTAAAACTAGAACCAAGATACTCAGGTAGATAGAGCGTGTCGACCTGGTAAGAAAAATAATCTAGGAGATAAGTAGTGTGTGATTTCAGTCGTCTGCCTCACGGTGCTAGGACTCCAGTCGTCTGCCTCGCGGTGCTAAGACTTCAGTCGTCTGCCTCGCGGTGCTAAGACTTCAGGAGTCTGCCTCGCGGTGCTAAGACTTCAGGAGTCTGCCTCGCAGTGCTAAGACTTCAGGAGTCAACCTTAAGGTAAAGTCAAGACTGGAAAGACTCCAGGGTGTACCCACCAAAAACTCCAGTAAGTGACTTGGCACGAAATGTTTCGCGGCCAAGAGAGGGACCATGGCCATGATATTAAAAGATCCGGAAAGTCCTCCGAAAATAAAACTGCTATTGATGCAAAACAGATGTTTGTGTGAGTGTTTCCGTTGTCCCTAAAAACAAATGTTTGTGTGAGTGTTTCCGTTGTCCCTAAAAACAGATGTTTGTGTGAGTGTTTCCGTTGTCCCTCAAAACAGATGTTTGCGTGAGTGTTTCCGTTGTCCCTCAAAACAGATGTTTGTGTGAGTGTTTCCGTTGTCCCTCAAAACAGATGTTTGTGTGAGTGTTTCCGTTGTCTCTCATAACAGAAAACGCCATGCCATACTTAATTACAAATATAAATTAAAATTAATATAATAATAATAGAGCTTTACCGAAGATTAATGAGGAATGCAGTATTTTACGTGGCTACGCAGCCCCATCTGTGACGTACATATTTTGCCTGATCCAGGCCATTGTCCGCCTGTGATCGATTAAGATTTTCTTTTCGCCGCCAGCGTCTGTCCTCGGCCAAGTATCACTTTAAAATGACTTTGGATTTGAGACCAAAAGAGAGAATTTTTATGAAACGGCCACTAATTTACTGGTGTTTTTGTTTATTAATTGATGTCTTGTCATCGACTATGAATAATTATGTTAATACAACAGCTTTATCCGAGAATGGCAAATGAGAGAAAAACGAGGACAAAACGTTAAAATAGGAATAGCTCCACATATACAGCCACAGGTCTCAATAAGTAGCATTTATTTTATTTTTAAATTTCAACATCATCAGGGAATGGGTGTGGGAAACATAACGTGTACAAAAATTTTGTTATACAGACATAGAGAGTTGATAGAAGCTGTGTACAAAGTAAGTACTGTGGCTCCAGTGGATGCTCCATAACCAAATCAAACCAATCAAGTAATAAGTGAACAGTCAACAGGCGAACTTATTGACCTTTTTTTTCAATTTTAATTTTTTTTAAATTGCGCAACTTTCTTATATACATGCTTAAAGGTCTTAGACGCTAACTGCATAGCTAGAGAAAGGAACCTAGCAATGGAATTGAGATGCTACAGAAGGATCCTAGGTATCACATTTAAAGTCCGCATCACTAAGACACTTGAGACAGGGTTGGACCTCGTGATGATTGCTAACTATTGTAAAGAAAAAAATCCAAACTAAAGCTCTATGGCCATATTACAAAGTCTTCGGAGCTTGCAAAGACCTTCTTTCAGGGAACAGTACCAGGAAAAAGAAAACAATGCAGACAGAAATAGAGATTTGAAGACAACATAATAGAATGGATGGTCCTGCCATTGAAAGAGGTTATATTTAAGGCAAAAGACATAGAGGAATGGAGAAAGATGGTCGACAAATCTTGTGTGGTGCCCCAAACAGACTAAGGGATAGGTGAAGATGATAAGGCGACTTTCATGCCTTTTTCAAAATCTCAGCGCTATGGTCCAGTCACTTTTGTTGACCAGTGGGGAAGGGGGTATTTGTAAGAAGGTTTTCCGTGCTGCCTTGAGGCGATGAGCCAAACATAGCTCGGGATTGTAACTCGAGCCACATTGATAGGTAGCCAAGCGTTTCTTTGTTTCCACTCAGCCAGACATCTGGATCGAATTACAAATGTAACAAATAAATACAGTATGGACGTAACTTGAAGCCGAGTTTGTTTGTTGTCACTTTAATATATTAGTGTACTTTAAATCTTAACTCAACTCATCGGGAGAAATGTCTATAGTTTCACTTTTTTCTATTGTTTTGTGTTTTGTTTTTTTTGTTGTTGCTGTTTTATTGTTTTGTTACTTTTTCCCTCTATACTCTATATGTTTCAGACGGCTCCTCATCAAAGAGCTCCTACAGGAGATGGCAATTGGAAAAGTTCAAACTCGGGATCATTGTGACAAAAATCCCGGAGCGCATGCCACACGAGCAGGCAGCCATCTTTGCACAAATGGCCAAAGAATAATAACCAGGACCTAATTAAGAAGCAATTAAAAATGACGAAACATAAAAGCCTTCACAACACCAGCATAATATTTTATCTAAAACATTTGATTAGGAGATTTTTAAAAAACAAATCATCTTCGTGTCGTTTTATGACATCCTTGATGTCAGAACAAGTTGACATTAGATGACATTTCACGTCATTGCGTTTTGGAATAAATTCTTAGCGCTCTGAAGCTTTTCATTAACAAATTCAATTAATTTTTATGCCCTCGTAAAAAATAAATCAAATTCCAGTCAAAATGGATGTTGATGAATGAATTGTGGAGATTTTGAATAACCAATATTAGTGTTTCAAAATAGAAAATAGGATTATACGTGGATTAAAAAAACAAAACAATATCAAATCTTGGGTATAAAAAAATAAAATAATAAAAAAAATATTACAATGAAATGTTTCAAACGTGAAACGAAAGTAAATGAAATGAAATTAGAAGATGATGGATACAAACATGTTTTGAATTGAAGAAATTGAAGGGAAAAAATGTTTGAAATTCATTTAGTTGATATAGTGAAGAGATTGCAGGGAGACTATTCATCAGAATAATACGACTTACAAACATTGATTAACTAGGTACTTGAAAAGTCTTTCACTAATGAAAATGTCATGAGTAGATTATAGAAAAGAACTTCTACCCGGAACATTGTACTTAAATGAAATAACAAATACAATTCTCAAAAGATTTAGAAATACTTAAATGAAAAATAAATTTTAAAAAACATAGGTCAATAGAAAATACCAGAATGACAAAAGGTATCGAAATAGAAGTCAGTAATTGCAGTAGACATCCGCGGTGTTATGGCTTATGCAAGCCGTAAGCTAAACCAAGCAGAATCAAAATACGCTGCCATAGAGCTAGAGTGCCTAGCTCTGGTTTGGGCCATAGAAAAATGTCAGGCGTATCTGTATGGCGAGCCGTTGGCTTACCTCTCTTCCAGCAAGCATTTAAATGCCAGACTTATGAGATGGTCTTTGCTATTGCAGCCCTATTCTTTCCAGATTGAACATGTTCCTGGAAGTCAAAATTCAGCTCCTGATTTTCTCAGTCGACATTGCATCATTGAGCCCATAGACTCAGGGCAGTCACCACACCCAGTAAAGACAGACTTTCTGGAACACTAGACTGACCTTTGACCTAGCTCAAATGAAACTTATATGCAAGCACTAAAAGTACTCTGCGAGCACCTTCTAAAGCGGGTGGGTATGTGACGATACGTAAACGCTTGCATATAAAAGTTTCATTTGTGCTTAAACGCTTGAGAGAGAAGTTAGATCCAATTGACATAATAAACTCAACACCCAAATAATAGTTACAACATGTAGTGTCTGGCTTTATTAAATTAGAATTGTATGGTGAAAACAGTAGGAGGCGGGAGGCCAGTCCGAAAATTCCCCCCCCCAGGTCACCCCGCCCTTGGTATGGGCTGAGTCACCGGATCGCGTGATAATGAAAGGGACAAAAACTTTCCACTATGACTCATACCATGTGAGCGGGTTAATGGTTAGTAGGTCAACATTCCTCGACCAGTCCCGCAATGGACTGCGGTCGTTATGCTACACACACACACACACACATACACAAAAACAGGTGTGGGCATACGTCGGTTTGGGACGGCGGTAATTTTAGAAATTTAGTAACTTTAATCCCATCGATCAAGCACGAATGTTATTTTAAAATTCAAAATACCCCAAATCCATTGGCCCGGCACCTCTGGCTATGCAAATGAGATCGAGTCCCAGTCTATGTAAGAGGGGACGCGGGCTCCAACCCACGCTCACACCCGCCAGACAGATTTCTATATTTAATAGGCAAGGCTGGAACTTAGTTTCTCTCATAAAGCCGCCTATAATTTAAACAGCCGTGCCTGGTTGTTATTGGTGGTGCAATATCACGCACACTAGACTTGCAGTCTTTTCACCACTAGATCTGCACTGTCTACACCTGTTAGATCGTCAGCTTCGACTGGATCAGCAGCGTCACCAAACCTGAGCCTACAACGTCTGAACTCCCCCCCCCTTTTCTGTCAGCGAGTAGGAATCTCAGAAGTGCCCATGACAAACGGCCCTAAAGCCCAGTGCCCACTACCAATTGCCTACGGTCCAGTGCCCATATACTTGCCCAGTGTTCAGCGCCTACTGCCCAGCTTAAACTGCCCAGTCCAGGCTCCAGCTGTCCTCTGCCCAATATCCACTGCCCACTACCTACGGTCCTGAGAACACCCTTCCCACCTTTCGCTACAGACGTACTCCTCTTCGACTCAAGCCTCATCACTCTAAAAGAAGATTCAGCTCCAAGTCCTTCCTGCATCTACCAGACAAGCCCAGCGGCCAACCGACCAGCAAAGAAAGTTAAGAACGCAAAATAGAAGCACTTATCCACTCCTCCATATGCAATCAATGATGAAATTAATCCACCTGAATCATTGTTGACTCACTACCCAAGCTAGTAGTGATATTGTTGTTGTTAAATATATATGTATTTTATTATTCAACCTATAGTCAGTTCATTTGTTCTAATTGTTGCTCCTAGTGTGCCTGTTCAATATTTACTTATGTGAGCGGGGAAACTCAAAATTACTTCCCCTAGAGTAACGAACCAAAAATCTTTTAAAATATTAAAACCTCGCCACAAAGGGGAACACAGAAGAATTTCAACAAACGTTACACCAGCATAACAAAACCACTCCATAAGCTTACAAGCAAGGCAACAAAGAAAGTGCGTTCAAATGTTACAATCAATGTTCATATCAATACGTTGCAATCCTGTAACTGCAGCAGCCATAAGGCACTTTCTATAGTTTGGTAACTAGTGAACTAGATGGGTTGATACAGTAGACGGAGTCTTTAATCCACATAGTCTAAGATGATTGTGTGACTCGTTACCTATTTAAACAGATAGTAGGCCTATTTGTGTTCGGATTTTATTTTTTTTTACTATTCTTTCATATTCAATTTTTATTGTCTTTTCATGTTGGACCTAGCCGTTGGGTATCTACTAAGTGACTTCTTTAGTATTGTCTTCAATTTAGCTGTGATGGTGCTAGTTTATTTTGTGTTTGTTTGTGTGTTATTGTTTTTAAATTCATTTTTATGTCACAAGATAATTTTTTTTTGCATTAACCAGGCTGTTTGGGACTTGATGCTCGCAGTTATTATCATTTCTTTTTGAGTGCTAGGCGTGAAAATGTCTTGATGTTACGATGAGATTGTGTTGATCAGACAATGGGTTTCTCATGTTCTAATGTAGTGTAGATTTCTATTTTAAACAATTATTGAAACAATATCGTCATGCCGGAGATTCATTCAAATAACAAAGATTGTTTAACAATACAGAGTAAGCCTTCATTCTGGAACTAGGAATCAGCAGAATAAAATACACCCAGTACAATACAATTAAACAAAGTAAACTATCTTCGTTCAAGCTCATAACTACAACTGACTTTCCTAGTCCGTTCAAACACTTTTTTATTTATCAAACTCGCTCCTTTTATGGAAATTACTTTCCCGCTTCTGTTCCAGAAACCGAAGTCATTTTTACAATGCCTCCATTCAACTTGCAAACTCTTCTGCGAAAACATCAAAAACCAAAGTGGACACGGATCTTACCAACGGATTTAACGATTTTCCTTGAACTTTGACAGTTGATGTATATCTTTGAGAAAATAATTACTAGCTGATTGGCCACTCTGGAAAAACCCTAGCTTGACCGTTATCATTTGTTTAAAAGATAATAAAAAAGAAATTGCAATTCGGTTTCAGGTCTAGACAGTCTTGATCTTGAACAGGCATACGTCAATCAGTATCCTAACATTTAGGCCCTAGTCATTAGGAGTGTTTTGTTTCTGTAGACGTTTAGGAACTTTTTGCGCATGCGCATTCTAAGTCTATAGGCCCATCATTAAAATTGTATAAAGTGTAGTCGATTTATACATGAGCTTAACAATAATGTTTTTTTCGGGGCGGGAGGGGGGGGGGGAAGGGGGGGATAGTGATAAATTACAAATTTTATAGTTTGAATTAAAAAATACTCGCCTCTATTCGCTGTATAAAGGAGGAAATGTCCATTTTAAAACAGGTGTTTCTTATATTTACTTGCTTAGCTCACTTTGGTTCAATTTCTTTGGGGGGGGGGGCGTGTCAAGGGAGGGGGGAGTATCTGGGAGAAGGTTTCCGTGCTGCCTCTAGACAAACAAGACTCAGATCAAGTCGAGATTCAAACTCCAGCCCCTTGATAGCCATGCCTTTAATGTCACTCAGCCACACACCTCCTATCCCATTGTTTTCTGCATATATAAACTATGAAGCTGTGAAATACAAAGGAGACTAGGATTGAAACTGGATCTCAAACTTGGACAATAAGAACACCATTAGGCACCGTCAGTTTAGAAATCCGTTGCTCTCAGCGTTGGTTCTTAGGACATTATAAAGTCTCCTCAAAGTTCGCTATTTGCATTAAAAGAAATATTCCGCCCATGTCGTGTCATAAATCTCCTCCTGCAATTTAGATCTCGAGTCACCATTACTAGAGGGGGGGGGCAAACCCCATTGCTGGCAGTGTGGGGAGAGGTGGGGGCAAGTGATACTTTCAAGGGCCATAACTCTGTTAGCACACTAACATCCCCTATCCAACAACAAAAAAGGAGATCTCTACGTCTTACAAGGATGTGTGTGGATGTCTCAGCGTGAACGTGAATATATTGTGTGTGTGTGTGTAGGTGAAAGTGTGTGAGTTGGTCGTTAATTGACGTTTGTGTGTAGGTGTAGGAGTGTGCGAACTGGCCATTGACATGTTGAAAAGTAAAGAAAAAAAACTCGTATAGATGGTCAACCGCAGGAAAGAGAGAAGGTTATCGGAAAGGCCTGGTCAATACGACACCAGACTTATGGTAACCCGAAATTTGCATAATTGAATACCGCCTGAAAAAAAAAAACCAATACAAAAAATTAATAAGCGAAGGAAAAGTTTGCTTGGGACATACAGTTGTGTCCCCTTCCTTTCAATTAGTTCTTTTTTTTCTATCTCGTCTCTAGCCTGCGGGTGGCATGAAATACTCGCTGGAGGGGCGGGCTATCTCATATTCAAATCTTAAATTAAATTGTAAATTGAAATCTTCAGTTCGATCAATAAGCCAGACATGGGCGAAGACTTTCTGTCATTACAAATCGATTCCTTTAACAAATATAGCCGTGTGTAGTATTGCTAATAAGTATTTGTTTTTCAATGATTACTATTTGACGTTTTTCAGTTGTTTTTTTTAAAGGTAGATAAGCTGAGGAGTTGTGCGGCCAACTACACTGCACAATCAGGGACGGACTTATAAATTGCGGGGCCCAATTTAATGGATGCCTGCGCGTCTCCTTCTTCTATAGTTTTTTCTACAATAACAGCTATTACTATTAATTAAATCATGATACCAACATTTTCTATACAACTTGCACAGGAATCAAGTCAAACGCAATAGGTGCCTATGGGTGCAATAATGTTTCGTCAATCGTGCCATAGGCGTACCCTACTTAATATGTTAACCCTAGAAGTCTTACATCTTTAAAAGTCTGACAAGAGCCATCACTGTTAGTGCTACAAAACTTAGCAAAGGGAGTGACAGCTTTGTAGAAATGCTTCTATTATCTAGACAAGCTTTTTTTTTATACATGCAAATTCAGTAAAAATGCTTAATTGTGGTCGATATACATATATATATATATATATATATATATATATATATATATATATAGAGAGAGAGAGAGAGAGAGAGAGAGAGAGAGAGAGAGAGAGAGAGAAAGTTGAAATGTTATTATATTCTACATCGTCAAAAAGCAGCAAATGATATTGATAAAATGCACAGGATATACGTCATAAATCTCCAGCTTTTTGAAACTCTAGATGTACCGGATGTTGTTTTTTTTTTACTTCCCTTGTTATCTTCTGCTCCGGTGCTTTCCCGCCACTTTTCTCTCGTTCCTTCTCCGGCTGATGCTTAGAATCGATACCAAAAGGAATACAAATAAATATGAACAAGGCAGTGGTGGAAATCTTTGGAGAAATACAATGTGAAGGACGTCTGTCTGCTGGGAACACTATGGAAGTCTGTCTGCTGGTGCCAGTATGGAAGTCTGCCTGCTGGGGCCAGTATGGAAGTTTGTATGCGGGCAGGTATTACAATAAACATACTAAGGTCTCCTGTGTAAAGAATGGTGTCTAACTATTAGCTCTGTTGTTACATGTGACAGAACATGTCAGTATAACAAAACATGAATATTTTTGTTAACAGATATTTTATAGAGAATTCGAAGATTTTCTGACAAGTTTTCAGTTCAGATACTTTCATGACTTGGGAATTAAGTCCAATGAGATTGTCACAGCGTCTGTTTGTTAGCGCATGGCAGGATTGGTTCACATCCGTTGTTTTGTTTTATTTTACTTCTGTTCTATGAGGTTTTGTTTTATTCTCTGGAAAATATTTTTTTCAGGCGACTTAATCTCCAAATCCGAAGTAGGCATTGTTACCAAAGGGTTGAGACCAAAAGAATAATGTCCATTATTTGGGTGTTGCTTTGTTTGTAGATACAGTAATTTGTTGAGACAGT
The DNA here is from genome assembly GCA_036873155.1 of Biomphalaria sudanica. Taxonomy (NCBI): domain Eukaryota; kingdom Metazoa; phylum Mollusca; class Gastropoda; family Planorbidae; genus Biomphalaria; species Biomphalaria sudanica. Next base: position 314,639 of record JAZGLO010006706.1, on the reverse strand, counting down.
ACTTTGTTTAGACAGTACTTAGTAGATATAGTACTTTGTAGATACAGCGCTTTGTTGAGACAGTGTTTTGTTGAAAGTACTTTGTAGATACTTTGCTTTGTTGATACAGAACTGCGAAGATATAATGTTTTGTTAGTGTTTTTATAATGCTGTGGTGAACAGAGAGGCCAATAATAGAATATGCATCCCTGTTTGGGACCCCTCAACTCAAGAAAACATTAAGAAACTGGAACAGACACAAAATAGTGCAGTGAGATTCATAACAAAGTAATATTCACATTTGACTAGAGTAACACCTTTAGTAAAATCACTAAATTTAGAAAGCCTTCAGGATAGAAGACTCAAAAGTAAAGTAGCAATTATACATAAAACACTGAACCAAAATAGTGAAATGCAAAAACAAAATTTAATAAAATACTTAGAAAGACACAAAGATAAAGGCACATTCCTCGCTCCAGATGCTAGGACAAATTTGTACAAATGTTCCTTCTTCCTTAGCTCTATTATAGCATGGAATGGGTTGCCTGAGCTATAGCATGGAATGGGTTGCCTGAGCTATAGCATGGAATGGGTTGCCTGAGCTATAGCATGGAATGGGTTGCCTGAGCTATAGCATGGAATGGGTTGCCTGAGCTATAGCATGGAATGGGTTGCCTGAGTTATAGCATGGAATGGGTTGCCTGAGCTATAGCATGGAATGGGTTGCCTGAGCTATAGCATGGAATGGGTTGCCTGAGCTATAGCATGGAATGGGTTGCCTGAGCTATAGCATGGAATGGGATGCCTGAGCTATAGCATGGAATGGGTTGCCTGAGCTATAGCATGGAATGGGTTGCCTGAGCTATAGCATTAAATGGGTTGCCTGAGCTAGCCAGGAAAACAAGTGACAAGGCAGAATTTAAGTCATCTTCTTTTTGGAAGTAACTTCTGTACTATATAAAAAAGAAAAGAGAGCCAATCCTTTGCAGGGACGTTATTGTTGTTCTTCAAACATTGGTTAAGAAACGGACAACTCTTTGGGGTTAAAAACATAATAAAGGATGGAATAAAACTGGACTACAGATAAACTTTATAGACACCAAGCAACCAGAGGCGTGGCAACTATGTATAATTATTATGTTGATTAGACATTTTGGCATCTTCAGACGATGAATTAAAACGTTTAACTGACGAGGTATGGGGGGGGGGTGCAGTAATGTTAGAAGTGAAACTGAAAGGTCAGAGTGGGGTCAGCATTTAAATTATAAACGTCTGTTAGGACAATAGATTATGTGACCTAGACGGAGCTCAGTGATGAGATTAGGCGCCCTGACTGTGCCTCCCCGTGGTGGAGGCTGCCCAGGCTAGAACAAGCTTTTATATCACAGTACTGAACGTGCCATTTCCCTGTTGGTTCCTATTTACACAGTTCAGGCCAAACTTCAAATCACAGTAGAGACAGTACCCTCCGTGTGGGGATGAATAGGAAACGGTGTAGCACATTCTATTTAACTGTCCAAGACTTCCTGAATTTCGTTTCAACTGGTCTGGTAAGTCACGTGCTCTTGACCTGTATAGTGACATACATACATGATGTACAGCCGCAAGGTTTTTCTCCAGGGTTATTGTTTTCATTAATGAATTGAGCCTCTCAGTCCTCACTGACATTGAGATGGAAGATGAGATAAGAGGAGTTTAGTCATGACACTCGAGGATCACACATTCTTTGGTCAGTATATAGCAATTTACTAGAGATGTAGGGGCAGTATCCGGCTCGACTCCGGCCGAATATCATATTTTACTATCCGGTCATAGCCGGCTCCGGTCGAATATAAAAAATGCTATCCGGTGCACCCCTAGTACTAGCACAAAAGTCTGTCCCTAACCCTAACCTTAACACATCATCAATCATGACACAATGGGGCTATTTGTTTTGGCGTTGTTAGCACATGCTATTTGTGTTGAGGCTTTTTCTAGGACCAGACCAATAAAAAAAAGTAAATTAAGTTGTTCCAGAATGTCATGTTAATTATATTAGTTACTACAGAGCCATGCAGGCTATACATTTAGTGGTGACACGATGGAGGTGTGTCAATGCAGTTTGTAAAGTCAATAGTGAGAAAATGTGTAGTTATCAACCGATGTTGGTTTAGCGCTTAAATGAAAGAGAAACATTGGGCGTATGGATGGATAAATGATTACATATAGACAAACAGACTGAGAGATAAACATAAAAAAAACAGACAGACAGACAAACAGAAGGACAGATAAACAGACAGACAGACAGATAGATAGATAGACAGATAGATAGATAGATAGATAGATAGATAGATAGATAGATAGATAGTAAGATTAATAGATAGATAGATAGATAGATAGATAGATAGATAGATAGATAGATAGATAGATAGATAGATAGATAAAATAGAAAGCTTTGAAAAAAAAAACACTAAATCGGTAAATCCCGTTGCTTGAGCGCTGTTGTAATTAAATGGTCCATCAGACCGTGCAAATAATTCTGTTCTATTGATTTCTCTCCTCCTCATGTTAATGTACATCCCCAGACTTTACCTAGTAACGTTTTACCTAGATCTGATCAAGAGTGTTTGCTTGCCTAACACCTTACGTGCCATGGACTATATCTTTACCTCTGGCTCTTCAATAACAGTTTTTTTTTATATTTTAACTAAATGTAACTTTTATTTTAATTCTTCTTCTTCGTTCTCATTTTTATGTTGGAGCGTTCAGATGACTAGACCAATACATGAGATGAACTGCGCAGTGGTTTCCAAATCAGGGAGCTCTCCAAATAGTTTTCTTTCTACTGAGGTGTTTTGGGGCCAGTGTCTTGTACGGGCCTTTTGGTAAAGAGAGAAGTTACGGAGGACACGGTCAGCACTCTCTGGTGACACTCCACATGGGCAGATTTCACTGGTTCCAATTTTGAGCTTCCGGTACATATGTTAATTTTATATAATAAGGCTTTTCTTTCAGTCCAAAGATGAACAAGGAGTACAGTATTTCACGTGGCTGCGCAGTCCCAGTTGCGACCTACATATTTCGCCACATCTGGACGTGGTCTATTTAGGTTCTCTTTTCGCCGTCTACGCCTTGAGATTGTTGTTCAAGAGCAGTCCTAGAGCCATAAATTTGCACAGGAAGGCTGTAGTCTATCTGTTATTGGACTGCTCCTAAATACAGGGAATCACAGAAATCAAAACGACATTTATATTCCAAACATCCCAAAACATAAAACACCAAGTCGCGTTCTTATGATTGATAAATAAAACGTATCTTTTCCGTCTGAAGATTAAGGAAGAATGCAACATTTCACATGGATACTCAGACCCGGCTGTGACCTAAATATTTCGCATATTTACTCACACGATGCAATCGAATGTTGTTTTTTCTTCTCTGTCTTCGCTAGAAGCTTTCCTTTTGATTTCTAAACGTATCTAGAACAAACATATCTGTGGACATGTGGAAATAGAACAAGAGACAGTGAGAATAGAAATAGGATAAATTTAGATCAGAAAAATATGTGTGCGTGTCTGTTTTAAATCAAAATAAAAAAAAGAATTATATATGACTGAGTGGTTAAGCTCTTGGCCTCTGAACCTGGGGTCTTGGGTTCGAATTTCGGTGAAGACTGGGATTTAGAAATTCAAAATTTTTAGGGCGCCCCTGAGTCCATCCAACTTTAATGGGTACCTGTCTTCATTTGGCGAAAATAAAGGCTGCTGGTGGTTGTGCTGGACACCCTGCCCGTTAAGCGTTGACCAAAGAAACTGATGACCTTAACATCAACTGCCCTATAGATCGCATGATCTGAAAGTGGAACTTTACTTTAACTTTACATATATATATATTCATGGGTGTAGCCAGGGGGTGGGTTGGGGTTCAACCCCCTCTCCGAAATGAAATCCCCCCCACCCGCAGGAGGGGTGTGTCGGAGTTATGTGACTATTCTTTTGCTTTAATTTTGTTTATTTTAGGTGAAATTTTAATACTAAACCATCAATTGCCCTAGCACAGCCAAGGGAGTTTTGATTATTAACCCCCTACCAGGGGGCATTGAGGAGCTTTGAGGTTGAAACCCCTACGAAGGGGTTTTGAGTTTGAAACCCCATACCTGGGGGCTTTGAGTTTAAAACCCCCTACCAGGGGGTTTTGAGTTTGAAAACCCCTACCAGGGGGTTTTAAGTTTAAAAACCCCTACCTGGGGTTTTGAGTTTAAAACCCCCTATTAAGGGGTTTTGAGTTAAAAACCCCCTACCAGTGGGTTTTGCATAGGGGGTTTTGCATTTAAATCCCCCTCTTCTATAAAACAAAAAAAATGCAATCCCGAAATTCCAAGAGCACATCTAAGGAAAATTTTGATTTTAAACCCCTCTCCAAAATTTACGATAAACTCAAAATTGTATGAGCGTAGCCAAAGGGGTTTTGAGTTTAAACCCCTCTTCAGCTGGGTTTGAAGCTAAAAATACATCTTCGATAGTAAAAAAAAAAGAAAAAGCAAATTACGCACTCAAAATGCTATGAGCATAGCTAAATGGTTTTTAGTTTAAACCCCCGCCAGCGGGATTTGAAGCTAAAAAAAAAATCTTCAAAATAAAAAATAAAAAAAATAAAATTTCGCAATTAAAATGATATGAGCGTAGCCAAGCCTAGTGGGTGTTTTGAGTTTCAATTTCCCTTCAGAGGGGTTTGATGCTAAAAAATACCTCTTCAATATAAAAAAAAGCAAATTACACAACAAAATTCTTTGAGCTTAGCCAAGCCAATGGGGGGTTTTGAGTTTCAACCCCTCTCCTCCAGATGGCTTTTTTTAAAGTTTAAAACCCCCTCAAGATAGTTTTGAGTTAAAAATCCCCTTTCAGAGCGTTTTAAGGTTGAAAACCTCTCTCTTCAATATTATTTCTAAAGCAAACTACAGTCACCAAATTCTATGACCGTAGCTAAAACAACTTCAGATATATTTTAGTTTAAAACCCCCCAACAGATGATTTTGACGATAAAACTTCCCTTTTCGATATAACATCTAAAATAAAATAGTCACCTAATTCCAAAATCTTAGTCAAGAGAAGTTACACATGTCTACCAGTGGCTGGACTCCATTAATAAAGTGTTATGAAATTGAAAAGCACTAAATGTGGCTCTACAAAGATGGCTAAGAAGGATTTTAGGAGTCAGTTATAGAGATCGGGTCTAAATAAAGGAAATCCTCTGCCGAAATGGGAGTCGACCCCTTAGTAAAGTTGTGACAGAGCGTCGCATGAGGTTTGCATGACATTTTCTCCAACAAAATGAATTACGCATAATATCATCCTAGTACAACTTGGCTCCACACTTTCATGGAGGTCCTCAGAGCAGGTGGGAAGAGGCTTCAGACATTGCCAGTGACAGATTTTTGTGGAAACAGCTAGCCAGCAAATGCGCCGAACGGCACGGGTGGGTCTAAGTCAGTAAGAATAGCACATTAGGTTTTTGAAATAAAACTTTTTATTAGCAAAATAATGCACTGTAGGTACCTCAGAATGTGCATTTAGTTTGCTTTCAATACCAGAAATTGTGCTCTCAGTGCTCCCCCAGACCCCTTGCTGTCAAGGGCGAGGAGTCTACAATTTTCCCACTAACTCCAGGAAGAACCTATTCTAGGGTACAATAAACGTCTTCCAAAAGAATGAAGCGTCAGAATGTAATAGAGATTAATTATGTAGACACACACAAACACATTCATCCATACAAACAAATATATAAATATTTTTTTTTGGGGGGTGAAAATGCCCCCCCCCCCCGGAAAAAAATCCTGGCTACGCCCATGATATATATATATATATATATATATATATATATATATATATATATATATATATATATATATATATATATATATATAGAGAGAGAGAGAGAGAGAGAGAGAGAGAGAGAGAGAGAGAAAGAGAGAGAGAGAGAGAGAAAGATAGATAGATAGATAGATAGATAGATAGATAGATAGATAGATAGATAGATAGATAGATAGATAGATAGATAGATAGATAGATAGATAGATAGATGTATATTAAGAAACTATAGCAGCCTTAAGTAGATCGACAGAAGGACAAGAAAAAAAAGTGACGGCTATTTTAGTCATCTAACATCCACCTCTCTCAGCCCTTCTCTTGCCTGGCCCGAACTATTCGATACTACACACAAAAGACTGGCAGCCAACATAAGCCCTGGACGAAGATCGCACCGCATGTACTGACCATTAGAGTGGACGGGCGATGTTCATTTACGAGGTAATTAAGAGCCCATTGATTCCCCACAGGTTAGATCTAGACAGGGATTGGGTCTAACAGTTTGGGGAAGACGCTGAACGTCTGGGTGAATCGGTTGCTGTAAGATGAACGAAGTAGAGGAAAAAAAGAATGTCTATTCAAAGCGGTAAAGAAAAGCGTATTTCAGTAAAACGGGTTTCTCATATTTCGTCCATTCTCGTTTTTAGCGTTTTTAGCGGAAACACTAATTGATGTATTAGTTGTTGTGTAAAAAGAGTAAGTAATGCTATCCTTGCTGACTTTGATATGTTTAGGATAGCTGTTTTAAAGCTCATTTGTTTTCTATAGCCAACGGTTAACAAAGGTGACATGTGACGGCCATTACTTTCCCAACTTATGTCAGGTGCCCAATGTAATTGGGTGGATTCAGGTCTTCGAACAACTTCCGAAATAAAACACACTAGACAAATGCACTCACTCTTTATAGTGTGATTTTTAAAACACTCCTCTACATTGAACTAGAGAACAGGCTGGATGTGTAGAGAACAGGCTGGATGTGTAGAGAACGTCATGAGCATGAGCAAATAACAAGAACAACATTTATAACAACTTTTTAAAGAAAACAACTTCTCCTTTCTACAACTTAGAGAGCGACTGATTTTCTCGTCACAACTAATGAATGTTAGATTAAAAAACAATGAAACATTTTTTAACCCGCTACCCCCACCCCTTTCCCAAGAAGGAATCCTGCTGGTTAAGTGAATGTATTGTTATAAACCTGGTGGTGGCACAGGTGGGGGTAGTGGTGTGTGTGTAATCAGCCGACGCAAATCGCCCCAGGCCAGCGCCAGACGAGCGGTCAACCGTGACGAGTTACGACGGTCAGACGAGACGAGTGTCAACACGAAGGTTCGGAAAGGATCGACGTCGTGAACAGAGCTCAGGAGCGTCACGAGAGTTGTAGTCATCTGACCACCTAGAAACGTCGAGCGGCGTTCTGTCCGGTTCGAGGAGGCCAGTAAGGACCCTATATAAGAGCGGAGGTGTCGCAGTCAAGACGGTCGAGAAAAGGGGCTCAATACAGCAAGGTTCAGAAAGGAGGTTCACAACAGGAGTTCAGAGCCCGGTTTACTACAGTCCGGTCGACTACAGCACAGTTCAGCGGTGTGGTTCTGTGCGGAGCATTACGACGGTTCTGTGCGTAGTACTGTCAAGTACAGTTGAGACGACTGGCGTCTTGATCTTGGTCTGTGATCGAGTCCGACACAACGAGCCTAGTGTGTGAAGTCAGTCCTGAACTGTTGAACCCAGTGCAAGCCCGGAACGAGACGGAGAGGCCAGTGCAAGAGTTGATACGTCGGAACGGTGTTATCGGAGAAATATTTGTACAGTGTACGTGTTGCCAATTGTACAGTATTGGCTGTTATTTATTCAACTATTAAAGTGTTACGTTACTTTGGAGCCCTGAGTTGTCAAGTTCTTTAAGTTGTTGGTGTATGGTGCAGTTTGCAGAGAGCCTGGATAGTGAGATTCGTAATATAGAAGGACAGACCTCCTACACTTGATACTGTTCCAATGAGAAGCATTTAGATCTAGACTAAGAAGAAGGTCAACATGTTCCTTAACGTAAACTCTGGAATCAATAATGCCTTGCATTCGGAAATTTCTAAATGCGATAGTCCTTTCAAGAATACTATAGTAATTTCAACATCGGTGTTGGATTGAGATCTAGGTCTACTTCTCTAGCCAAATTTAAATTTTTTACATTTTTAACTTGAAAAATGATAACGGTCAAACTAGAGTTTTTCCCAATGTGGCCAACGAGCTAGTAATTTTTTCCTCATCGATATACATCAACAGTTAAATTTCTAGGAAAATCGTTAGAGCCGTTTTTGAGATCAGCGTCCAAGCCACTTTCAGGCTCCACAAAGTTCTAACTGGAATAAAGGTAATGTAAATCTCAAATACAACGTGAAATACGCTAACTATGTGTTTGGTTTCCAAATAGTTGATTCGCCTGCACACGGTTCTAGAATCTAGACCTCTGTTCTAAAAATATCAGTGTAAGCTACATTGATAACTCAAAGAATGTCAGGGTTGAATCCGGAAAATTCTCGTTCCAGTGCCCAATGACACGATGGAAACTGGATGTTATTAAGATACAATGATATAGACTGTGTTTTTGTTTTGTTTTTGGTATTAGATCTATGTTTATTTTATACCCCATTTGTTCTGCGGGTTGAGTCTTACAGAGTTTACAATGAGCACCTATGGTCTGGTTTAATTACTGCTTCCAGAAGTTTCAAATTTTAAATAAGCAAAATATAAAAATACTTTTTAATAAAGCTTATATAAGGGAAAGAACTCCACACTTACAATTACATATTTCAATAACGTTAAAGATATTTACCTTTTTTGATATCAAACAAAATTTATTTCCATTAAGTAAAAAACTGATCGGTTAAATTTTTTATTGATTCGTGTTTTGTGAGGTACAATAAATACGTCATTGTTTAAATTTCAATTTGATCCGAGAATGGTATGGGAGAAATAACGTATAAAATTATCTCAAGGGACCAAACCCTACATATTTAGCTATATCTGTAAATACTACTGGACTTTGTCGAAGGTGAATATTGAAGGATTAATTTCCCTTTTTGGTATCAAACAAAATATTTAATTACCGGTAATTAGTTGACTAATTGGTGAATTTTATTGATTCATGTCTTGTAATTTTGTGAAGTTTCAACTTGATTCGAGAGTAACGGTTTGGGCAAAGTAACGTGCTCAGACTACTTACAAGACAGACAGAGAGAGTTAGTTGATACTTGATATAAGCTTTGTACAAATACTTCACTAAGAGCAAGCTTTAAAAGACAGTTGACAAAATAACAGTCGCCGCATACTAACCAAAAATAAAGGGGCTTATGAAAGGGAAAGAACAGCATATTACCTTAAGATATCTCAATACTGTAAGATGTATCTCCCTTTTTCTATATAAAACAAAATTAATTACTACCACTAATTACTTAACTAATAGTTTATGTATTTTTTAAAATGATTCCTTGTTGTCATCAACAATGAATAATTATGCGAAGTTTCACTTTGATCCGAGACTGAGGAAGAGGAGTAATAACCATTTGTACCAGACAGATAGACAAAGAGTTCATACAAGCTTAGTCAAATTAATGCTCAGCCGTCAAAATATGTTTCAATCCTTTATGGCAATGTTTATATTGGCATTCAAATGCCACAAACTTCACAAGATTTGTAAAGGTCGACTCTGTATTTCACAGCGTTGACAAGTACCTGGTGTATTGTTTAAACTTGTCCTAATTATTACATCTGAAATGTAAATATATAGATACACATTAATCCGATTCCAAACAGATTAAATAGACTTAAGAAAGTAGTAAGGTACCAACCAGAGAGAAAGAGAGAGAGTGTGTGAGAGAGGAAGAGGGAAAGGATGAAAGTGAAATAAAGAGACAGAAAGAATGAAAGAGAGAAGAGGGGGGGGTTAGTAAAAAAAAAGTGATAAACAAAGAGAGAACAAAAAAGAAATAAAAAGAGGTAGAGAGAATAAGAGAGAGAGGTAGTGAGAGGCACTGAAAGAAGTCAGAAAGAGAGAGAGAGAGAGAGAAGAATGAAATATAGACCAAGTACTTAAAGGAAGAGAAAGATGAGAGAGAGAAATGAAATTTTAAAAAAGGGAATGGAAGAGAGAAAGAGTATGAAAACACAGAGAAGAGAAGGAGAAATAGAAGAGAAGAGTAAAAGAGATAAACAAAAAACAAAAGAGAGAAAGAAGAAACAAACTGATGCACACGGCACAAACTCTCAGCCATCAATCATTTACGTCAACCAATGAAAATGGTTTGTTTTTTAATTCATCAACGGACGTTACAAAAAGAAAGTGAAAGCGCAAGTCACGTGATCGTGCCAATGTTAATGCGTTCATGTAGGTTTAAATCTAGCCGCACTCTGATTAACCTTTTCATTCATTTAGTTGGCATCGTCCTTAAGCTGCCAACATAGCCTCTTTTGTTTTTTTTTTGTTGCTTTCGTCCCCTCTTCAAGATTTGTCTTTTTAAACTGAGATTTCTATCGGTTCCTGTTGTATGTTCTCACATTGCCTTTATTAGCCTGCTGTCCCATTACATGACCTCAAACAGAAAGAGAAACAAACATGGCCGAGACAAGAGCGGGGTAATTTGTGTCCTTGGAAAGTTACTTTTTTTTTCTATGGTGTAAAAGGGGCAGTGGGGGGGGGGAAGCGAGGGGCGCTTGGAGTATTGAGATGTAGACTTACCAGGGACATTAGTAAGCCGCTCTTGTTAGACTAATCTTATTTCTGTCTGGAGAGAGAGGAACTGGTCAAGAGAGGAACGGTTGCTAACGACGCTTTAAAGTACGAGGAGCGGACGGGAGCAGATGAGTCCTGGATGTTAAAGACATAAGCAATAAAGTGAGACCTAGAAACAGATCTAGCAGAATAGTGTGTGACCTTTCTTCACTAGAAGTTCAATCGTTTAGATCTTGTGGTATCTTCTTTGACAAGATCAAAACATATTTAGCTGTCTTGATGCTTGACTTAAATTTATTTTTTTTTTACCAGTCTTGTTTCTTGATTAGAATGAGACACATCCGGCTGAGCCTAGCTTTCTTATCTTTTTTTCATCACCCTTAACCCTAATCATTCCCTTATTTCTCTTTTCTTCTCTCAATCTTTCTCTCTCTTTCTCTCTCTCTCTCTTCTTCATTAACATCCCAAGCAAGTTAAAAAAAAAGGAAATATTAGGCGTTGTACACGTGCTTATTCAGCAGTTTAAAAGATGGAGGTAAAAAAGTTCCTCCTTGAATCAAATTAAGGACTGATTTATTTTTTGTTTTTGTTTAAATATCGGTTTATCTAGATAAAGATTCGAAGAAACAACGTTTTTAAACGAAATTCTTTTTTTTTTAAACGTTGAAAAAACAACAACAACATTCTAATGTTTCTCAAACTATGGTTTGCGTACTTGTTTATATGAACGGCAGTATTGGCATCAATATTAGCAACTTGGCGCAATATTAACAGCAGACTTGACATCAGTATTGACAGTAGTAATGACATCTATATTAAGACTACAGTATCTACAGCTATATTAAGACTACAGTATCAACAACAATATTTCCATCAGTATTTATCAACTGTGGTATTGACGTTAATATAAAGATGACAGCAGAATCAACATCAGTATTGAGATGACAGCAGTATATCTTATCTTATCTTATATAATACAGACGTTACTTCAAAAAAGAAGATGATTACGTCCTACGCGTCATGCATTTAGTCATGCATATTAACCAATGACTTAAATTCTGCCAAGTCACTGGTTTTCTGGCTAGCTCAGGCAACCCATTCCATGCTCTAATAGCACTAGGAAAGAAGGAGTATTTGTACAAATTTGTCCTAGCATATGGGACGAGGAATGTTCCTTTATCTTTGTGTCTTTCAGAGTATTTTATTAAATTTTGTTTTTGTATTTGAAGATTATGGTTCAGTGTTTTATGTATAATTGCTACTTTACTTTTGAGTCTTCTGTCCTGAAGGCTTTCTAAATTTAGTGATTTTACTAATGGTGTTACTCTAGTCAAATGTGAATATTCGTTTGTTATGAATCTCACTACTCTATTTTGTGTCTGTTCCAGTTTCTTAATGTTTTCTTGAGTTGAGGGGTCCCAAACGGTGGATGCATATTCTATTATTGGCCTAACCAAGGTTAAATAACATTTTAGTTTTATGTTCTTATTTGATTTATAGAAATTTCTTTTAATAATCCTAATGCTTTGTTGGATTTTTTTTATAGTTTCATCAATATGTGGATTCCATGACAGTTTTTCATTTATTATAACACCTAGATATTTTGCGTTTTTAGTCTGTGTTACTGGTTTGCCATGAATAAGATAAGTGGAATTAATTTGTTTTAGTTTTTTTGTTACTCTTAACAACTGACATTTTTCTGGGTGGAAAGACATGCTCCAATTTGATTCCCATTTCTGTAATTCATCTAATTCTCTTTGTAAAATATCTGTGTCTTGTATTGTTTTTATTGTTCTATATATTATGCAATCGTCTGCAAAAAATCGGACTTTTTTTCCTGAACTAATGCAATTTGGTTTATTTATGTAAATTAAAAATAGTAGTGGACCCAAGACTGTTCCTTGAGGTACACCTGAGTTTACTGTTATTGGTGTTGATTTAGAGCCATTTATTATTACAGTTTGTTCTCTCCCTATCAGAAAATCTTTAATCCACTGATGCAGTGGACCATTAATGCCGAAATATTTTGATTTTTTAAGCAAACTATGTTGGTGAACTTTGTCAAAAGCCTTGGAAAAATCTAGTAAGATAGCATCTATTTGTTCACTATTATCTAAACCTTTTGAAAAACCAATAATTGTAATAATATTAGTTGTGTTTCACATGATCTATATTTCCTAAAGCTATGTTGGTATGGGGTGAGAACATTATGTTTGTCTAAGTGGTTTATGATGTTGCTACATATTATGTGTTCTAGGATTTTACATGTGATGCTGGTAAGTGATACTGGCCTGTAGTTTCTTGGTTCAGATTTTTCTCCTTTTTTAAATAGGGGGGTGACATTAGCTTCTTTCCAGTCCTTTGGTACTCTGCCCTGGTTAAGCGATGCCTGAAAGAGTATTTTGAACACTGGGGCTAGCTCATTGCTTAGTTCTTTGAGTAATCTAGCTGGAATACCATCAGGTCCAGACGCTTTATTTGGTTTGGTGTTGGCTAATAGTTTTTTAATTCCATTTTCTTGTAGTATAGATAGCAGTATTGACAGCAGTACTGGGGATGTTTTTTTTAATTGATTTTATATATCGCAACGTTCATGCTTAAAGCACGCTCAGTGCGCCATGGTCTTATCTCTTTTATATTGTCTTGTTGGGAGGAGGATATGGATAGAAGCCCTCCTTGCTGCCTTTAGGCGCTCATCAAATACAACTCCTCTCCAGTCGGGTTTCGAATGCGAGCCCCCTTGATAGGTAGCCAAGCGGTACTCAACCACACATCCTACACCGTAAAAGGAATGCCATAAATGGCGCTTTTTGTTTCTTAAAATAAAAGAACAAGAACTTCAGGTGTGTATATCTGGGAATTAAAAAAAAAGAACTCAAAACGTTTTTCTTCTTAAAAAATTCATGGGAGAAGAAATGTTTGAGAACTACTCGAATGTTGATGCTTTTTTTTTATCATTGGTTGAAGATAAGAAAATAAAAAGGGAATAAAGAATATGGCAAGCAAAAAAAAAAAAAAAAGAGGTGGTGGGAGCGTTGAGTGGAGCAGAAAGAGATTGACAGGGATCAAGACAACATACATAAGATGTTTTCACAACATCCATTCGAGTGAGATGGAAAGAAAGGGCAAAGGAGATCGATCAAATGTACATAGAAAAGCAGCGTCCATGTATGGAAGACAAGACCAACAAACTGAAACAATTTTTGTTGCAAGCATGTCCACCAAGAGAGCAAGACAAAGAAACGAATAAACAAGTACATAAGGGAGAGAACTGCTAGAAGGAGCCTAGAACAAGGACAGACAAAAAGTGACATTCTGAGAGAATGTTCGAGTGGGGAGTTGTGGGGGGACAGAGGGGGGTATCGGGTACAAATCGTGACCAATAAGCTGTCTGGGGTAGGGGACAAATTCATTTGAGAACAGCTCAAATCAGCGCAGACGTGAATGTCTGATCAAAGTAAGAGAAATAAAAGAATCGAATCCGAAAAAAAAATCGAAGGGAACGTGACTAACGAAATGAAGAATAAATAAATAATCGAACTTGAAGAAATTCGTTGAAAAAGGTAGACCTCGACAGAAAAGGTTCAACTCAGACCATAAATGTTTTTTTTCTCCCATCTCTCGATACTTCAAAGTAACGTTAAACAAACTCTGGACACCAAAATGATTTCATTAAAGTAGAATGATCATCAATATTTCTTTCTTTTTTTTTTTTGTAGGCCTTGAACCAGATAACGTTTTGTTATCAAGTTTTTGTGTGTGAAAGGTCCTCTGGGTTTAAGAAGTAATTAATATCTTCATTGATTTTTCTAAACGCTGCAATGGAATAGTATCAAAAAGGTCGTGTAACAAATACAAGAGTCTCAGATTTTCTTATCTGTGGAATAACATTCATTGAATAGAAATGTGATTAAAATAACACAAGACGTCAATCCTCTTAGATTGACACAACAATCATTCATCAGTTATTAGAGGGGCGTGGGGGTTGAGTGATAACGCGCTTACCTTTGGAACTGAGTGGTCTCAAGTTCGAGTCCCGATGAAAATTCGATTGGGGACTTTGCGATGCCTCTTGGGCTCAGCTTTAAATGGTACCTAACTTGACTGGGTAAAAAAAGGCGTTTGGTAGTTGTAGTGAGTACATGACAGCCTCCTAAACCTTCGGTCATAGAAACAGATGAGATATACATCATCTGCCTCTATAGATGACAAGTCGAGAAAGGAGTACCTTTACCTTGTTAATGTTGATCAACTCCAATGTCGGTGAAGACATCTTGTTTAACTTCAACTTTCAGTTCTATTACTTGATATACGAATCTCAATTAAGCTCGAAAACTTTTTTTATAAACCAAATAAAATTTTATTCATAGACACTTAAACCTTTCTATCTCAGTATAAAAATATTTTAAAACACGAGTGAAACAATAAATGTTTAGGAACATCATCGCACAAATATTGGGGATGTATGCAGACTTTCACGTGTATAGAGTCTAGAGCGGAAAATTGGACAAGCAAATGAAATCAATAACTATGAACAAACTTTTACTTTTGCTGTTGTGACACCATAAAATTTGTTTGTTTTTTTTAATTTATCTTTTGGAAAGTGAATTTTTAAAAAATGAAGATGAAAAACGCTCCTCTATTGGCGACCATAACGTTATAATTGATGAACTCCAGGGGGCATATTATAATGAACAGTGTATTTGATCATGAACTATATACAACTTCTCAATAACCGTGACTTCTCAACAGTATTATATGCTCCTATATCTGCGACTGTGAATAGATAATTGATGAACTGCAGCGGGTATATTGCATTGAACAGTGTAAATGATCAGGAACTATATACAACTTCTCAGTAATCTTGACTCATCAACGTGGTTGCGTTAACTTGTTTATCTTTTGTGTTATTGTAAGGAAAAGTATAATCTGAATACCCCCCCCCAAACAAAAAAGTGAAAAGAAGAAACATTAAAAAAAAAAATATTGGGTTAAATGAAAGTAAAATCAAAAAAAAAAAAAGTTCAACATTAAACCATCAGAAGAAGAGGAATTCAAGCTGATTCTTTAGCTGGTGAACGCTCCAACAAAATCATTAACTATGAACAATTTAGGATCTTCGCTTTAAGTAATGAAGATGAAAAACTGATCTTGGTTTAATCACTCGCTAATGCTCCTATATCTGCGATTATCTATATATATATAATTCTCTTCTTCCCTAATCAGGTCAGACAAGAAGTAAAGGGAAGATCACTCTCTTATTTCTGCAGATAGTCACCCCACGAAAAAAAAAACAAGAGGGGGGGGGGAGAGGGGGGGGGGGGAGAACACGTTTTCACAGCTCGCTACGGATGGCTGCGCGCTGGACTAGGAAGTAAAGTATCGTCAGCTCTGAAGGAACATCAGAAACATGTAAAACATTTTACAAACACTAAAAAGCAAGGCCAGACTTAAACTTAAGCATTGTGGGGCCCTATTCGAAACGGATTTCGCGGGGTCAAGTTTGGGTAGGGAAGCGGACAATAAGTCAAATTGTGGACATCAAGTATTTCTTCATTAGTTTGAGGCGCGAGAAGCTTCTTTCACCTGATTACACAATTACGGCTAATGCATAATGCCGTTTTTATTAATAGCGCGTAGGATTGACGTTTTCTTTATTGAATGACACCCCAAAATTTTTTTCTATGTACTTCCGTATATTTTAAGGACTTTTTCGTATATTTTGCAATTTGGTGAGATTTCCAGGAGCTCCTGGTAAATCGACAGGAGTGCGCGGGAAATCTGTTTTAAGTTATAAAATGGTTTAATTTAATAATTTATACACCTTGAATTAGCGCGGGTTCCATGAAAGTGCGGATCCTTCAGTCACATAGGTTGCAGTGGCGGTCGACTAGTGACTTTATAATTGATGAACTCCAGCGGGTATATTACAATGAACAGTTTAAATGATCATGAACTATATACAACTTCTCAATGACCTTGACTGCTCAACAGTATTATATGGTCTGGACGTGGATGCGTTAACCTGTTTCTCTGGTGTGTTAGTGTAATTGAAAGTACAATTTAAATTTAAAAAAAAACAACATATTACCAACCTCTCTCATCAAGCTCTCTGCAAACACTGCTCAACACAACTCAAGAACTTGACACCAAGAGCTCCATAATAATGTAGCAGTTTAATAACTAAATAAGTAATGAACACAACACGCTATACTCTGACTGCTCTACTGCCTCTACTCAACTTTACTTGTGTCTCTCCCATCCAGGGCTCCTACTGACTTTACTGAGGACTAACAGTACCGGACTACCATTACTGTGGACTAACAGTACCGGACTGACTTTACTGTGGACTAACAGTACCGACTGACTTTACTGTGGACTAACAGTACAGAACTGACTTTTCTGTGGTATAACAGTACTGGACTTACTTTACTGTGGACTAACAGTACCGGACTGACTTTACTGTGCACTAACAGTATCGGACTGACTTTACAGTGGACTAACAGTACCAGACCGACTTCATTGTGGACTAACAGTACCAGACTGACCTTGTTGTGGACTAACAGTACCGGACTGACTTTACTGTGGACTAACAGTATCGGACTGACTTTACTGTGGACTAACTGTATCGGACTGACTTTACTGTGGACTAACAGTACCGGACTGACTTTACTGTGGACTAACAGTACCGGACTGACTTTTCTGTGGTATAACAGTACTGGACTTACTTTACTGTGGACTAACAGTACCAGACCAACTTCACTGTGGACTAACAGTACCAGACCAACTTCACTGTGGACTAACAGTACCAGACTGACCTTGTTGTGGACTAACAGTTCCGGGCTGACTTTACTGTGGACTAACAGTATCGGACTGACTTACTGTGGACTAACAGTACCGTACTGACTTTACTGTCGACTAACTATATCGGACTGACTTTACTGTGGACTAACAGTACCGACTGACATTACTGTGGACTAACAGTACCGGACTGACTCTACTGTGGACTAACAGAACCGGACTGACTTTACTGTCGACTAACTGTATCGGACTGACTTTACTGTGGACTAACAGTACCAGACCGACCTCACCGTGGACTAACAGTACCAGACTGACTTCACTGTGCTGAACTGAACTGCCTTTCTTTCACACCCTCGATCTCTGGTCCTCGAAGGTGATCGGCCACATGGCCATATTATGGGGGATATTTACTTGTATTGACTTGTATTACTGGCCTATGTCACATGTGTCAACTGATTGCACACACAGTAAACCCGACGGCGTCGCTACTAGATTTATACCAATATTCTGACGTGGTTTTATCCCTTGTCTTCCGCTTAGCTCCCCTTTTTTCTAGTCGTGTGCATCAATCTCATAAAAGTTTAATCAGACACACACACTCACACACACACACACACACACACTCACACATACACACACTCACATATATACACACACACACACACTCACACACACATATCATAACACTCAGATTTAATCTATGTTACTTTTATGGAAAACAATTTTGAGGACTGGAAAATACTTAATTAAAATTATAAAAATAAAAATTGTAAAAGGAAAATAACAAATCCTATCAAAGTAATTTGTGAGAGGCGACTGATCACTGTTATAAGTTGTCAAAAGCCTGAATATCGAATATAGTGTCTTTGGTTTGAATCTCAGTGATGGCAGAGATTATTAAGCCTAATTGATAACTTGAGAATTGCTGTCCAGCTAGCTGTGGATTAATCTGAGATTTGTTGGGAAGAAGACAAAATCTGATTAGTAGCTGCTCTGAGATGATCTCGTTCTATTCCGCTCCCTGAGGTCTCCATGGGGGCATCACTCTCGTGAGGAAATGGTGACTAAATGTTTTCGAAATTAGCACAGTTGAAACATTTTGTTTGTTTTGTTTCAGTGACTAAGTAGCCGAGAGATTTGGTCTTAGTGACGTCACAAGAAGGTATTGATCGGAATTCTTCAACGAATTACTACATGTCACTTAGGTGTAACCACAACAACAAAGAAAGGTTTTATAATAATAAAGTAACAAATAGTTCAGTTACTTAAACACCTAAAGTCTTCTTATATCTGTATAAATATGAAGCCTTAGTTTCTAACATTTCTCTGAGTTTCATTGGTTTTACATCACTCACCACAGGCCCAAACTGCAGAAAGAGAAAATAATAATACCCCCGGCAGACAACGCCTTCACCATACGTAGGCTGCGTAAAGATATCCCTATGGACCTCACGTGGGCGATAAATCCTGGTTCATCTCTACCTCTACGCTCAGAGATGCTAAATTTCTAAGTAGATTGCGTCACTGTTGGGTCTACGTAGGCAAGATAGCACTGCACTGACATAAAGGCTTCTGTAATAGAGGGCCACGCTCTAGACGCTACAATAGCAATAATTGTTTCACTTTGTTAATGAAAAAATTTAGCCTTTATTAGATATTTTTTATTTTAATTGTTTAGAAAAATATGAGCAATAATTAATGTGTATAATTGTTCCATCATTATAGAGTTTTAGGCATTGTAATATCAATATGGGGAGAAACAGACTAATAGAATTGTGTTTAGTTAGATGAATATTTCAAGACGATTAATTGTGATCACAGAATAAAGCAGTCCCTCTGGCGTAAGCTGAGGAAAGAGATCCCTGTGGGATATATGTGGGGCGATCAATGCAGGTTCACGATGACCTCAGCGCTTAGGGCTACTAAATTTCTGAGTAGATTGGTAGTCACAAATTACAAGGAAGGAAGATGGGCTGGGGTTCGGGGGGGGGGTGAATTTGTGACAGTTGACCGATGGACAGTGAATGTTGCTTCAGTTAAATCACTAGGTAGGACGTTTTACTTGCTATGTAAAGGGTGGACAAGATTCTTGCATTGCCTCCCTTTAAAATATTTATTAAATATCAGCTTAGAAAAGGGAGTTAATACAAATGTATTTGTTTCTCTATCAAACTAATGAACATTTCGTCTAGGCCTAGATCGAATACATTATGGCTGACGACATTTAGACAGACTAGATTTAGACCAACTACACTTAAACTGACAACAATTAG
Source organism: Biomphalaria sudanica (assembly GCA_036873155.1). Taxonomy (NCBI): domain Eukaryota; kingdom Metazoa; phylum Mollusca; class Gastropoda; family Planorbidae; genus Biomphalaria; species Biomphalaria sudanica. The sequence goes on along the minus strand of JAZGLO010006706.1, from coordinate 295,020 downwards.
ACCAACTAATATTTGGACCA